>JADBJO010000352.1:500000-507500 GCA_016801955.1 Conus betulinus | reverse complement strand
CGTTTAGTGAGCATTTTGTATGCCAGCAGTTAATGTGTTTCATTGACACTGCACTTACAACAAACAGATGCAAAGAGCCATTCTATTTGAAGTAAAGACAGCGGAAGATAGGTGTCCGACAGTTGATCCTTTGAGGAAAAAGAGAGAGAGGGGGGTAGGGTACACATACATTCTTGCAGTCCACGGATAATTTGTAAATTTTCTCTCCCACAATGCACCAGTAACACAGGAAAAGTCAATATCAGAATCACGAAATACTGCTAGGTAACAAAATGAGAGCACCAACTGATTCAGTTTACACAGTGTGTGTGTTGGCACACATTTGTCTCTGTTGTGGGAAATGCGCACTGGTCGTTGTTTGTCTTTGAAATAATTGATGAGAGAAGTCTGGCATGAGTTTTCTGCCTTTGACTCCTTTTCAGTTGACCTATTGTAGATCTAACCCAAAGGCGCGATACCACCCTGCTGATTTTAGACAATTTCCTGGAGTTACACCTGTAGTTAGCATTGCCGAGGCAGATGCTCTTTTAAGGGGTGCAAACTTTGGGGTGCGCGTTGGCTAGCAGGTCCATGTGGACATCCACAACACAACAACAATTTGGCATGCTCCGCAATCTCTCGGGAATTTTTTTTTTCAAACTTTAAATCTTCTGCGACCCCACAGATTTCTTCACTAAGAAAATAAGCGATATCACCCTTACGCCTTCATGAGTTGACGTCTGAATGACCTTCCTGTCAAGTTCTTTCCGAATTTCTTGGGTCTGTCTCTTATCAGTGAATTTCCTTTAGATTGATTTACTGGTACCCTGAGCTCTGTCAATTTTTTTTTTCTATATAATTTACAGGAATTTTGGTTACCTTTTCAATTATGAATAGTCCTTAGGTCAACTGTTGCCAACTAGCCACATATTATTTGAGTCTGTCTGCTTCAGAAACAGCATAGCATTTCACAGTCACCATTGATAGGAGATGGGGATGGGGCTCAAAGTGCATTCTGCTGGACCCGTTGGCCTTGAAATCTTTGGCCTCGACCCCGGATCTCCCTTTGCGGTGGATTCGACATTTGCAAGAATAGCTGGCTACCTCGGTCTTGGCCTCGGCCTCGGTCCCCCCCCCCCCCCCCCCCCCTCTCCCCCCCCATGGAAAATGTTTCCTTTCCTTATGGGACAGGATTATGTTGAGACCAAGTGCTGTACCAGACACAGTGGAGGAAAGCATGAATGAATACTAAAACAAGTTGAACGTCTTTTCCCACAGGGACAACTTTAATATTCAAGCTTTCGCCACAGAGACTTCTTCAGGAATAATACACTTCATAAAAGGATCAATTCTTAGAACGTAACTTAGTGGTCGGATTTTGACGTGTTAGTCATGTCGGTTATTCTTGTAAACACACACACACACACACACACACACACACACATATATATATATATATATATATATATATATATATATATATATATATATATATATATATATATATATATATGTGTGTGTGTGTGTGTGTGTGTAAATAATTTATGAACAGAAGATCTGAAATCAGTCTCTTCTGACGCCAACGGTGTGTTTTTTTGTTTGTTTTTTTTTGTTTGTTTGTTTTTTTTTACATTTCTGGTTGATGTTAGAGATTCTCAGAATTCTTTAACGTCTTTCCATTTGTATATCTTGAATTGTCTTGAGGTTAATGCCGGTTGCATCAGTAATATCTGTTGAGGTAGATTTCATCTCTGTTACTGTTGTTGACTCAAACATCCCTTTTTGCTTTCAAATCAACAGATCCCGCACACACCCCCATATCTCAGGACTGGCATATTGGACAACCAGAGTCACAATGGTAAGGTTGATTATGTTTCTCGGATTTTGCTCTTAGTGTGTCGGTTTCCATATTTCATTTGCCATTGTCGACAATGATTTTGCAAATTTGTCATAGCTGATCCTGTGTCACTGTTTCATTCTCCTGTTCAATATCATTCACGTATTCGGCCTATTGTTGTTGTTGTGATTGTGGTTGTTGTTGTTGTTGTTGTTGTTGTTGTCGTACCCTGGCTAAAAGACTCCAGGGATATCCATGTTGTCGTACCCTGGCTAAAAGACTCCATGGATCATCCAAACAGCCGAAGTATTTGAACGCTATGGTACAAATGCATCAGCTGGGGATGAGAACATTACGTGTGTGACCGTTTTTTATTACCCCATCACATGGGCAGCCACACTCCGGCTTAGGGTGATTTTGGAGACTGATAATGTTATGCTAGGAGCTTGTCACAACTGAAGACAATCCCCGCATAACTATGCAGAGCATAACAACATTTTCATGTAGCCTTGGTGTTCTAGCCTATGTCAGTTGGCCTGACACAGCCTTAAGCCAAGGCGAAGCCCATTTCTATTACCAGTCCAGAATCATTTTGACTGCCATAGACTCTCCGTGCCAACAGTTCTTCGACCCGACTGTCTGGATGAACATCATCCTATTCCCCATTGCCAGTATTGTGACCGACTTTTCTTTCCATGGCCAGACACTGAAAACTATTCACCAACCGCCTATCTTTTCTTTTTGCACAGTGTCCCGAGTAACCCCTTTGTTTTTCTTTTGTTCTTTTCTAATTAAAAAAAAAGCTTTTATTTCTTTCAGAATTGACTTTTTTTTTCCCCCAACATCTCCAAATCCTCTTTCACGTTATGTCCCGATCTTTTTTCTCTTCGTCTCCAAATCTTGTTTCAAAAGCGTCGTGTGGTCGGGTTTTCCTCGCACTAAATATTTGTTCTTTTCGTCGTCGGAAAGCGCCCCCCCCCCCCCCCCCCCCCCCCCCCCCCCCCCCCCCCCCCCCCCACCAAAGCGCTTCAAATTTCGCATTTCGATTTGGAGTTTAGTCTGATGTCATAAGCCTGTAAAGCTATACCACTAAGCCTTAATCGCGCTGATAAAACAAAAGTCCGATAAAGTTTTAAATGACCACTAAACTGACCGACGGCACACCTTCATTCAAAAGTTAATTATGTTGTAAGGGAGCCACGGATTGGGTGTTATGTGGCAGTGTTGACATGGTTCAGCTATCCCGCGCATGCGCATCATATACCTCTCGTAGCTCCGAGAAGGTACGAGAAATAGGAGTAAACCTCTTTGGACAACCGTAAATTAGCCCATCACTCTTACTCAGCACTGCTGATTATTTTTCTTTTACTTCCTGTCTGTCTGTCTTTTTCAATTTTGTTTGGTTTGGTTTTGGATTGTTGTTTTTTTATTCTTTTTTTGTTTTGTTTTGTTTTGTTTTGTATTGTTTTTTTTTTGTTTTTGTTTGTTTGTTTTTTGTGTTTTCCTGTCGCCCGTTGTATAACTTGGCACTGGCCTTCCATTCTGCAACGTATGTTAGCCCATACGGCTTTTCATGTTTGTTTCGGTTTTGTAATTGTTGGGTTGGGTTTTGTTGTTATCTGGTTGCGTTTGATTTTTTTTTTTTCCATGTTTCCTTTTCTTTTTAACAACTGGGGTGAAAAAAGTAAGGTTTCTCAGCACGGCTTTGTTGTACCTGCCATCAGGTTGTCCATAAACTGGCAAGTTATGAAATTAAGGCATGCAAGGTATGTCGTGTGTTCAGTGTTGGCATTTACAGGACAGGGGTATTCGTTACTAAGCAGTGATAGCCATGGAAAGCCCTGTGCAGTCATCACCTGGAATATAATGAGTCAAAACACAACAAAGATGCAGAGCATACAAACGTACTCCAGTTCATCTTGAATACGCGTGAGATATTCCATAAAGAGGAAAAAACCGTTTGGGGCCGTTATAGCCGTTAGTAACAGGTATTCGTGTAAACATCGGCCATCACCTGTGACCCATAATGAACATAACCTACAAATTTTTAGAAAGATCGGCCAAGTACTTTCTGAGATATTCCATTAAGAAGAAAAACCGTCATGGGCCGTTATGGCCGTTAGTAACGGATATAACGGTAAAAATAATACATTGGACATCATCCGTGACCCATAATGAACATAGCTACAAATTTTCAGAAAGATCGTCAAGTATTTTCTGAGATATTCCATAAAGAAGAAAAACCGTTATGGGCCGTTATAGTCGTTAGTAATAGATATAACGGTAAAAAAAACGTCGGGCATCATCCGTGACCCATAATGAACACCTACAAATTTTCAGACAGAAAGATCGGCCAAGTACTTTCTAAGTTATTCCATAAAGTAGAAAAAACCGTTGGGGCCGTTATAGCCGTTAGTATCGGCTATTCTTGTAAACATCGGCCATCATCTGTGACCCATAATGAACATAACCTACAAATTTTCAGAAAGATCGGCCAAGTACTTTCTGATATATTCCATTAAGAAGAAAAACCGTTAGTAACGGCTATAACAGTAAACTAAAACATCGGGCATCATCCGTGACCCATAATGAACGTACCTACAAATTTTCAGAAAGATCGGCCAAGTACTTTCTAAGATATTCCATAAAGAAGAAAAACCGTTATGGCCGTTATAGCCGTTAGTAACGGATATAACGGTAAATTAAAACATTGGGCATCATCCGTGAACCATTATGAGATACCTACAAATTTTCAGAAAGATGAGCCAAGTACTTTCTGAGATATTCCATACAGAAGAAAAAAAACCGTTATGGGCCGATATAGCCGTTAGTAACGATATAACGGTAAACTAAAAACATCGGGCATCATCCCTGATCCATAATGAACATACCTACAAAGATTCAGAAAGATTGGCCCAGTAGTTTTGTCTGGAGCGAGTGGAACACATTTTGACCACGGACGGACAGACACACACAAAGCATTTCTTCGTTCCAGTTCTAAAGTACTCCCTGTTCTACAAGAAATGGCAGTACAAAAAGGTCTCCAAAACATCTAGTTAGCATGTGTAAAAACAGCATAGACTGAGTGTTAATTCCTCTCTCTCTCTCTCTCTCTCACACACACACACACACACACACACACACACACACACACACACACACACAAACACAAGCACACACACACACACACGCGCGCGCGCGCGCGCGCAGACTCAACAACTCATTTGATTCTAACACCTTAACACGAAAACATGACACACACTCATACGTCAGATGAGAAACGGCTGTCAAAGTAATGTTGAATGTCCCGACTTCTTCAGTTGAAAGCCATCACAATATGATGGTACATACGGGTTTTTTGTTTTCAGGTACAACAAAAACTTCGTAGAAATTACTCCCAGTCTGATGGACTTCGCCGTGACGGAGCATGGCTCGTGAATGAACACGTATCAGCGGTTTTGGAGAGGATACAGGCAGCGGTGTGCCGGTGACGAAGCAAAGTACAACCACTGTTGCATTCTGCTGGGCGGGCACCTGTTCAGCTGCACGTGCAACTCATCTGCCAGGCGCGGCTAGTTATTTGTGGACCTCGCTGTGCTTTGGCGACGGACGAAAGTTTTTAAAGTGTTGTGGATTGACGGGCCTCTCTGGTCTTCCTGTGCCGTCATCAGTGAGTTCGGCGTTTTTGTGGAGTTCAGTTTCTGTTCGTCTCTCTCTCTCTCTCTCTCTCTCTCTCTCTCCTCTCTCTCTCTCTCTCTCTCTCTCTCTCTCTCTCTAGTGTATGCATACGTGTGTGAATGTTTCTCTTTTTGCTTGAGTTTAGATATTCAAACAAAACAAACTAACGAGCACACAGAATCATTTCGATGGTCAAGCACAATTCACTAAGGTTACTTTTGTTATTCCTGTTGTCTCAAAAAGTAGCATGTTAAGGATTTGAAGGTGGGTTTAAGTCAGCCTTCTCAATGAGGAAGTTTGTCAGAGTTTCTGCAGAGTCAGAACTTGGCAGAACGTCTTCATCTATTACTTCCTTTTTGGATGTTCGCGGTTAAAAACAAACTAGTTTGTTCCACTGAACTTGAGGAACTCTGGTAAAGAACGTGTGACCCGCTGCAGTCTTGATGATTGTGTGGCATGGAAGCCAGATTGTCTCAAGCCGCTGGATAAACTGGCCAACTTCTCAGTCTTATGGATGTGAACGTGCTCCATGATGCTTTCATTTGGCAGCGTGAAGTCAGTCAGCCGAAAAACTCCTTTGACATCTCACGCCCTGATTCTTCCGTGCATAGTAAAAAAAACATCATTGAAGAAAAGAAGAAGCAGCACCCGAAGGTGCTGGGGAGGACCCAGAGAGCACTGTCTCCACCTGCCTTTAGAGCAGTCCTGTACACCCCTTGGAGGCCTGCGCTGTGTTGACGATGGGTACAGGCACGCGCGCGCAAGACACTCCATTAAGATATCAAGGGAAATAACTGTTCCTGAACAGAGGTAAATCGGACTATAGGATGCAACTCAAAACAGCCTTAAAGTAGCATCTCTATGGTTGTACCAGCCCGTATTTCATGACTGCAGAGCCCACCGGCGAAAAACACCACTCTCCAGCTGCCGAGCACACCCCACAGACCCAACCACCCCTGCCCACGGACAGATGAAGACAGTGCAACTCAAGACACAGCCAAGCTTTCGCCATACGGTCTTATGTGCCCTCAAGAGAGAATCCAAAGTTGTAGTCTTTCCCACTGTCAACAGGACTTTCCCTGTGATCAGTGGGTCTTTCCTCACCGTCACTGGACCTTTCTCCAGGGTCAGCCTAGTTGAGGCAAAGAAGAAAAAGAATACCCGAAGGTGCTGGGGAGGACCCAGAGAAGCACTGTCTCCACCTGCCTTTAGAGCAGTCCTGTACCACCCTTGGAGGCCTGCGCTGTGTTGACGATGGGTACAGGCACGCGCAGGACACTCCATTAAGATAAGAATGATTGTATTATTACGTACACTAATAGCTTGTGTTTGTTTGCCTGTTTGATCTTATGTAAACGGAGCATATAGAAGATGTTGTTTAAACGTTTACACCAAAAGTGTTGGTACTGGTTGAAAACAGCCCAAAAGAATTAATTTTGATGGCCTGCTCAGACATTCAAATCTACATGGAGGGGGATGGGTGGGAATTATTGTCGGTATTGAAAGCCTGGTCTCCGTTGTTTTTGATTCTTTTTTGTCACGTGAAGAATGAAATTGCAAGGCTTGCCCTGGGAGTAAAAGACTTCAAACTGATTGTCAGGAATTGGAAACAACTCAAGTTTGCTTTTCATTTCCACCAGCGTTCTCCATCGTCTGCCGAAGTTCCTTAGAATAAAAGAAGTTTGTTTTTTCATTGCAACAGTGAGTTGTCGCCTCCTGAGCGGGCGAAATGTACACAGGCCATCATCCTTTTCATGATGTTAGAGCTGCTGGTTTTTTCTGTAGAGGTTAGCGATAAACACAACCAAATCGGTCGCATTCAGATTTAACGTCTACGCTCACCTCAGATGGTATGGCCGGACAGACGGGGAGAACCATCTCAGGTAAGTGAGGAAATGGACTTGTCTTGCACTACACCAGACGACCAGAACGACACATACTGTAAGACGGCACACCACCCCCCCCCCCACCCCCCCCCCCCCCCTTTTTTTTTTTTTTTTTTGGGG
>JADBJO010000352.1:452500-497500 GCA_016801955.1 Conus betulinus | reverse complement strand
TTTGGTTAATGCACCCAAACCCGCCCCTGCACGCCTCATTGCCGCGCCGCTGGCTCCGCCGGCTGGTCTGTCGGCCCCTCTGGCGGCCCTGTTCTGATGGACGTGGACGGTCAGGCCGGTGGGGGGTGGGTGGGAGCGTGGAGTGGAGGGTGGGGGGGGGGGGGGGGGGGCCTTAGTGGTGATGAGCTCCTGGTGTTGTTGGTGGTAAGTAGTAGCTCTGTTGTCTTCTGCTGATTTGCTTCGTGACCCGCGTACCATCGCCAGCGAATCGGACATGATGATGGGGTACCAGGTCACCCTTGTCCGACTCAAAAAGAAGAAAAGAGAAATGAGAGAAAGAAAGAAATGAGGGGGGGGGGGGGGGGGGGGGGGGGGGGGAGAGAGAGAGAGAGAGAGAGAGAGAGAGAGAGAGAAGAGAAGAGATAGAGTCCGAAATGGAGTTGGTTATCCCGCACCCGGTCGACGCACCCTGTACATTGTAGTAATGGCCAGAGAACGGCAGACACCGCATTTGGCAGGTATTACACCTATGTCCGTTTGGCATCCCCTATAACGTTTGAAGAGAACAGAGTCTGACATAGCGGCGCACACCCTAGTCCAGTCGCCATCCCCAGTACGTTTTGAGCGGAGGCTAGATAACCGAGTCCAACACAGAGACGTATACTTTACACACACAGACGTACACCGAACGCCAAGTCGCCATCCCTTACATATTTAATTGAGAATGCCGTGTCACATAAGGACGTGCACTCTACGCCCAGTAGCTACCCCGTATGCATTCCAGTGAAAACAATGGGAAGAGTCCAATATAGAGACGCATAATCTACGCCCTGCCGCGATCCACTGTACATCCTAGTGAAGACTAGAATTCACAGTCCGATATGTGGTCGTGTACCACACGCGCAGTGGCCATCTTTTAGGCGTTGTAGTGAAAGCTAAAGAACAGAACCTGATCTGGGGATGAATACCATACGCCCAGTCACCATCCTCTTTACTTCTTACTCTTAGTGAAGACTACCAATTAAGGGTCGTCGCACGGTATATACCATGATCTCCATCAGTGTTAATCTGTGAAGAGACTTCTAAGTTGCATAACATGTGTGTGTGTGTGTGTGTGTGTGTGTGTGTGTGTGTGTGTGTGTGTGTGTGTGGCTATGACAGGTCTACCCGATTGTTTTATTTTCCTTTCCCCGAAGATGGAGTATGGCTGCCTTAATGGCAGGATATAAAAAACGGTCATACACACAAAACTCCACTCCCTTTGTTGGGTAGATGGGATTAAGACTGTCTATCCATATAGGGAGTGTCCGCAGGAGTATCAGCCTGCGTACGCGCAGAAGTAGAAGAAGAAGGAAAGAAGAAGTTTTTTTTTCCTGACAGAACAGTATTTAAACAAAATATCTTGCTTCATATAATCATGTTTGGTATTGGATACAAAGGATGACAAAGGAAGGGGGGGGGGGGGGGGGAAAAAAAAAAAGAGAAAAACGTTTCTCAGCGAGTTCTTACATCAATTACTTGTAAGCTAGTTGCTCTGAACTAAATGAAAAAGAAAAGAAAAGAAGAAAAAGCATAGAAAAAAAAAGAAAAAAAAAGAGAAAAGGGAAAACAGAAAAAGAAAAAAAAAAAAAAAAGAAAAACGAAGAACAGTAACGGCAACGAGAAGAAACAAAGCAAAAACATTTTAAAAGACGACGTTATAGTAGACTGTTCTCGACCAGCGATTGAAATGGATACGCACAGACAACGAACGTCACAAACCTGTTTACAAGGTATGTTTGTTACCTGTGAAGGGTTTGTTTTTGATATTTTCACAATCTATTTTTTGTGGCGTCTTCTGTTTTAGATATGACACGATACTCTTCGTTCAAAATTAGTGAGGGAGGAAGAGACCGAACGCAAGTCGTCATATATGTTATATTTAGTCGCCGTCAGACATTTAGGCTCCGGTGTTGGAGGACTGTGTACACATATATTGGCTATTTGAAGACTTTTTTTTAAGAATCATCTCACTTCTACATGATCCCTTTAGAAACGTCACTCAGGACTGTTAGGCGAGTTGAAAGCGGTCTGGGCAGTTAACTGGATGAGACCCCCCCCCCCCCCCCCCCCCCCCCCCCCCCCCCCCCCCCCCTTTACTTCATCCAGCTCTGACCTTAACCTTAGCCCACAGAAGTTGACTATAGATGGGAATGAACGAACGATTCTGTTCAAATTACAAAACTGAATGGTTCCCATATTTGTCAGTGAAAGATTTATGTTTAAACGTCGTCGTTTTTCATTTCATCCTCTCTCCTCACCCCCCCCCCCCACCCCCCACCCCCAGTTACATACACATCCACCCCTATCCTCTCAGTCTCTCCTTCGTGTGACATTTTTGTTTAGTCATGTTCACAGAGACTTAGGATTTCTTCACCTGTGTGAGTGAAACATTATGCATCAAAACTAAAGTTTGCGGACTGTGCGGTACAATTGATAGTACAGAAAGACGTGTTGTCTTAGTGAAGAATTGCCTACTAAACTGTCTATTTTTTTTTTCTTTTTTCTTTCTTTCTTTGGCTTTTTTTCCCTTTTTTTTTTTCTCCTCTTCGGGTTGACTCCAGTCCCTAATTTACTCAAAACGGCGCTTCTTCAGCGAACGGTCAACGGCTTTGTATGAACAAAAAAAAATAATTATAAAAAACAAACTTAAACATAACAAAATAAGAACACCGTTTCCGGGTCCTTCCGATGGTTGCTAAGGAGACAGTGCCAACGTGGACAGTGTCTATGACAGCCACGAAATCTTTCCGAGTTCTGTATGCAAACACTGTGGACTGTGTAATCGTATTACTCACTCGCTGCTGCCCACCACCCCCACCGCCCACCCCCACTCCCACCATCCGCCGCCCTCATATGTATGTTTGGTTTGGTTTTGACGTTTCACTGGGATGGAAAAATCGCTTTGTGAATTAGCTGGACAGCAGAGAGAGAGAGAGAGAGAGAGAGAGAGAGAGAGAGAGCTTGGAAGGGGGTGTCGGGAAAGGGGGATGGGGAGTGGGAGTGGTGTTAGGACCAGTCTTTACTTGACAGCTGCCAACCTATTGATGTCTGGCTTCCATTGTCGCCCTCCCCCACCCTGTACCCCCATCTTTTTCATATCTCCATTTTCAAACCATTCTTTTGGCGTCGTTATTTGTTTATTTATTTATTTATTCATTCGTTTATTCATTCATCTTTATGCTTTCTTTCTCCCACCTCCCTCTTTTTTTTTCTTCTTCTTCACTAGTGTAGGGTTGAAACACCCTGAAAGGGATGGGTGAATTCAGAATCCTTGTTTGTCCCTTCCTTTTCACCCATAAAGGATAGTAAATGCTGTGGGGGTGGGGATGGGGGAAGCAGGGGCAAGAGAAGGGGTCTTTTTTTTATCTCTGCTTTTGTTTTATTTCAATGTTATTTAATTGTTCTGTTTAATCCCAAAGGATGGTCAGTGTCTGGCAACATAAGGATCTCACGATAGAGTTGTGCACATGCTGTTGATCCTGCACGCTAGCGCAGTACTGTTGAGCAGGGTGTATAGACTGTGCAATTTTTTTAAAATGTTTATGATAATTCAAAAACAAAACAAAAAAAAAACGAAAAAAAAAAAAAAAACCGTGGACGAACGAATCACAAGTCTTGTGATTCGTTTGTCCACGGTTTTTGGGCGGAGTTATTACCAACATTTTTCAAAATTTGTGAAAGATTCCCGCCTACAGTCGCCTAACTTTGCAACTAACTGTATAGACTGAGGCTTTTCGGCACGCTGAGGGTCCGCAAGATAACGCAAGATAACTCAAGAACTCGGAGCGAGTTTGACCGGGTGATTTGTAGTCTGTACATCAACACGATGATGCGAGGGTCATGTCGTCATTCACAATTAAGAAACTGAAGTTGGAGATCTGGAAGATGCTAAAACTGATCACATGACGAACGACGAGTACATTCTACTACCATTTAAAAAAAAAGAAAAATATTTTTTTTTTTTTTTTAAAGAAAGAAGAAGAAAAATGTGATGTTAATGTGCGCAGCATCTTCTCATGACGTTCTCCCCCCCCCCCCCCCCCTCCCCCCCCCCCCCCCCCCCCCCCCCCCCCCCCCCCCCCCCCCCCCCCCCCCCCCCCCCCCCCCCCCCCCCCTCCCATTTTATTCCCACCGGGTTTAAATGTAAACTGGAGGGGAAAATGTGTGTGCATTTTCTTATTTCTTTTCGGCTTGTAAATGCGTTGAAATGAGTGGCGTTGTTGTTTGTTTCTGGTTCTTTCTGTCCTTCTTTCAGGGTTATGTTGGAGCAATCGAACTTTTCCTGTGGCGGCGAAGGTGAATAAAAATTGGCTCTAGACATGCGACAGAGCGTGCTGACTCAAACCTCTCTCTCTCTCTCTCTCTCTCTCTCTCTCTCTCTCTCTCTCTCTCTCTCAGTCTCTTGTCCCCCCTCTCATTACTTCTTCGTGTTTTGGTCATTTTCTTTTCACACACACACACACACACACACACACACACACACACACACACACAAACGCAAATGGTCTGTTGTTGAATGTAATAACCTTGTTCCGGTCCTCAACCCTTGCTTCTGGTCCATTTTCCTCCCTGTCAGACAAACTTAGGTGACAAATTGGCTGAAAGACGTTAAGAATGTGGGTAGCATCTGTAACCAGCAGGCTCTTGACGACGACGACTCAAAGAAATGCTGACGGGCCGAAAATGAAGAAGATAAAGAAATCGAGCTCTGGGAGGCGAAAGATTAGTTCAGCTACTTAACGGACCTTTTGTTCCCGTGCTTTTGGGTTTTAAGACCATAAATAAGTCGTAGAGTCACAGTTCTTGTACTGTGCATGCGTGAATTGATCGAGTCATGTTTCCGGTTTATTTCATCTTGAAAACCACGATTATGTTTTGATTGTAGATGTCATATAGGCCTTCATGATTTACCGAGGCGAACGAAAATGAACAAAAATCAGCGTAACTGCTTCCATTCATTTTGACCATGTGATGACACTAACCAGTTTACATGGGTCGGGAAGTATACAGACTTAAACTGCACTAAGGACAGATACATTGGCAATTAGAATGAGACTTCGATGTTAGATTGCTTTGAGACTACTATCATTTGTTCATGTTATACATTGTTCCGCGACCGACGACTGCCAGACTGAAAAAAAGAAGAGACAAACAAAAGTAAAACAAAAGGGAAAAGAAAAGAAGAGAAAACCGCTCCAAGTTTTGTGACCATGCACTATGGCGTAAAGACCTTTTAGAGCGGACGAAAATGAGATGATGACGTTGCCATCCACGGCCAGTGTCACGCACCTTGGGCGTGTCATGCAGACTTTTAAGCGGAGTTGCTCGACTGTACAGATCAGAGTGCGGGGTTACGTTAGAGGTCAAGTAATTTACAAAGCAGTTTGAATAGATGAAAATTGCCCTGCTTCTGTGCTTTTGTGGGGGAAAAAAAGATTGAATTTGAAAAAGACGACTTTGTGATTGTATTTGGGTTTGATGAATAAATTCAATGCTAGATGTCAACAAGGATAGTGGAAATATGCGTGACCAGTGGACTCTGTGTTCCTACGCTATTGTTGGGGCACAGGGATTTGGGAGTGAGACGACAGGAAAGAAAACAGGTCATGTCGATTGTGCTTAAACATAAAGTAAACAGAACAACGGGTCTGTCTCAAAAAGTCAGGCACAGTGTGTCTTAAGGGCTTAATCGTGCAGTGAATTTGTTTCTATAAGGGCTGATGTACTGAGAAATGTTGTATGCAACTTTGAGTGCAATAGAATACATAGCATTTGGGGACGTGATTCACAACTATGGACTCGGACTCAATAGTGATGTTCCTGTGGAGAGGCGAGGTCACAGAGATAGAGACCGGATGTCCGGGGCCGACAAAGGGAACGAGCGGCACAGGAAGTGTCGTCACTGTGGTGGATCACCCACAAGAGTACCGCTCATAAGAGAACGTGGTGTAACGATGGCTTCTCATCACGAGTTCTGCGTTTCTGTAGCCTGACCAGAAGCGTGGGTATGTGGCCCCAGGACCTTGAACACGGCTATACGAAAACAAGGAACGTTTCTCACTTTCTGTTTGTTCCGCCACTCTGTCTCTCACGCACGTGTACACACACACACACACACACACACACGCACGCACGCACGCACGCACGCAGAGAGAGAAAGAGAGAGTCTACACAGTTGCACCCGTACGTTTGCACGCATGTTGATTTTCACAAATATATGTAATGTATGGCTAGGGCTTGTAATGCGTGACGCCGTCATGTTTGTTTGAAACGCGGGGCATATTCTTCACACACACACACACACACACACACACACACACACACACACACACACACACACACACACGCACGCACGCACGCACGCACGCACGCACGCACGAGAAAGAGAGAGGGGAGGGAGACTTTTTTTTTTAGGGGGGGGGGGGGGGGATGTTTTTCTTTTATCAGCTTGATATCTGAAGAGGAAGCTGGATAAAACAGGCCAGAAGCGATCTGCATTCAGTCCATCCATCACTCATCGGCATAAGCACCTCTCCCCCTGCACCTCGAACGTGCAAGCATTCGCTTTCGCGGACTCGCGCACACGTACACGCACACTGGCACCTGAAATATCATCGTAGGCTATCCGAAGGAAGACCAGTAGGCGGAATGAAAACTGGCTGGCATGCTCCAGAAGGTTTGCCCACCCGCCAGTATAATGACGATTGCTGATGCTGTACGGGCCCTCATCACAACAGTCTGATCCTTCCGGGAAGATGAGAGAACAATGGCCCCACCACACTTCAGAGGCGGTAGACCACAAGCCAAGCCCTGACATGGAACCCGCAGGGGAAAAGGAAGACAGGCCGACCTCGCAGCAGCTGGAGGCGAGAGACACTGAGGCAGCGAGCGATAAAGAGGCAAGGGACCAACTGGACAGGCATTCAGCGAGCAGCCCAGAACCGAGTGCGATGGCGGAGTGTTGTCGATGGCCTATGCTCACCCTTGAGCTATGGGCCGAAGTAAGTACTCTTGGGGCAGACTCGTTGCCAGCGCTAGTTCGCCGTGTGCCTGGGTAAATTATCGCCTCCTATAAATCGTTCCAAGAAAATCAGAAACTGATATGACTGTTGCATGACTGTGGTCCTACGCCGGATGTACGTCAGTATCGTGGGGAATTCCGGTTCCTGTAGACGCGCTTTCAGTGAACCCGACAGCATCACAGAGATAAAGGTCAAAACGTCGTGTAGAGGACATGAGAGTAGAACACGAATCGGGACCATTGGCTTGTTTTCACTTAGTTTATAGTATGGTATGTCCATGAAAATAGGTTGGATACTTGGAAACAAAAGTGCCCATGAATAAAAGCCTAGTCTGACACCAACGTCGGTCAGTTAGCCAGTTCATCGGTCGAAAACATGAAACTGCCAGTAATACGAAACTAATGACGGAACTCGTATGCGGTCTGACACCCACCACATTAAAATATAAACTCTCTCTCTCTCTCTCTCTCTCTCTCTCTCTCTCTCTCTCTCGCTCTCTCTCTCTCTCTCTCTCTCTCTGTCTCTCCATGGAGATACTCGCCTTTCAGTGTCTCTGTAAAATCTAAAGCTTCGACATCTCTCTCTCTCTCTCTCTCTCTCTCTCTCTCTCTCTCTCTCTCTGTGTGTGTGTGTGTGTGTGTGTGTGTGTGTGTGTGTGTGTGTGTGTGTGTGTGGAGATATTCACCTTTCAGTGTATCTGTAAAAACTAAAGCTTCGACTTCGACATCTCTCTCTCATCTCTCTCTCTCTCCCTCTCTCTCTCTCTCTCGTCTCTCTCTCTCTCTCTCTCTCTCTCTCTCTCAGCTCAGCTCAGTGTCAGTGTTCCCTAGCTGTCTGTGGGTTGTCCTCTCTTCCTTCTTCCCTGCCGATCCCAGGTCAGAGAGTTATCACGGTGTTGGTTGCTGATTTCCTGAGGCTGTGTCCAACCCAACCCCCGGGGGTCTGCGTGATGTGAGGGGTTCCTGTCCCGCCCTTGGCCTCGTTGAACACTTTTTTTTTTCCGGTCACCGGATGTGTTTGAAAATGCGCGTCCGACAGACTTTTGATTGACAGTCTGGTTTCTTCCGATGCATCGCTTTCGTTTTCCCCGCGTAGAGGTTAACGACAGGGGAGACCTAAGGGGGGTTACTGTGCCGCCAAACGGAAGAATAACGAATTGCAAAACAAAACGAACGCGTTTCGACTTGTCCCCTTTTCCCCAGCACCTTCGTTTTCATTCCACGTCTAGTTTTGCGCCCAGTTTTTAGGAAATAAGGGAGTGGACGTTCGTCCTTCGTTTTCATTGGCTTTGAGTGTTGATTGTCTTGCCTGGAAAAGACAAAGAGGTCGAAGCGCGTGGTGTTTGTTTTGTCATTTGTTTTATTCCTTCGTCTGGTGGCACAGTAGTTCCTTTCTGTAATCTTGTTTTATGGATGGGTCTAATTATCATATGCGATAATTTATCGCGAAATCTCAAAAAGATGAATAGTCTGACGTTGAACGAAAGAAACTAAGAAGAAACCATCACGTTTTCCACGCACTGAATTGTTATCATCTGCGTTGATCTGCTGTGGAACCAATGATAAACGACTTTGACCAATCGCTTATCATTTCTTTTCTCTCTCTCTCTCGCTCTCTCTCTCTCTCTCTCTCTCTCCTCATCTCTCTCTCTCTCCTTCGTCTTCTTCTTGTCTGTCTTTGTCTGTCCTGTCTCTCTTTAGTCTCAACTCGCTAGTCTGCTCGTCATCTCGCCCCTTAATCCTCGCCCCCCCCCACTCCTGCCCCCCGCTCTACGCTCTGTCTCGTCGCTCGAGGGTTCTCCTATCTCGCCCTTGCCCCCCCCTTAACCTTTCTCTCTCTCTCTCTCTCTCTCTCTCGTCCCCAAATCTCCCTCCCCCCCGCAGCGCCAGCAGAGTTTTCGCCCCGCCCCGCCCCGCCTCGTTATCTCGCTCGGCTCCGCCTATCTCGCCCCCTCTGCATATCTCTGCCCCTTCGGCGTCCTCCTCGAGCTCGATCGCTTCGCTCGCTCTGCCGCCCGCTCGCGTATCTCATCCCCCCTCGCCGTACGAAGACCACCCCTCGCAGCTCGACCCTCCTCGGTCCCACACTAGCCTCGTCTCGCTCAGGTCGCGGCTCTCGACACACTCTGTGTCGAATTGCCCATCTGCACTGCACATGCTCGACTTCCCCGCCCCCCCCCCCCCCCTTTCTCCGCCGCCCCTTAAGCTCTCGCCCCTATCCTCGCCCCCCGCCCCCGGTTTTCTCGCCATCGCGCCTGTCTCCGCCTCGGCCCCTCGGGGCGCCATGCGCTCTCGCTCGTCCGCCTTCTCCGCCCTTATCTCGCCTCGAAATCTTTTCTTCTCCTCTCTCTCTCGGAAATCTCCCTCGCCCAATCTCTCGCCGCACATCGGGGGCCTTGCTCCAATCAGCATCTCGCTCGCCCCCCCCCCTCGCCCTAGCCCCCACATCTGTCGTTGATCTGTCGTGTCTCTGCACCCCGCCTTTATCTCGCCCCCGCCCCCCGCCCCCCCACACTCCCTCTCCGATCTCGCCCCCCCCTTTTACACCTCCCACCCCCCCCCCCCCCCCCCCTCGCCCTCGGCCGCCAGCGCGCCCCACCATCTGCGTCCCCTCGCGATTCTCTCCCCGCCCCCCACTCGGAATCTCGCCCCCCTCGCTCCCGTCTCGCTCCGCCCCTCGCCTCGCCCTCGCCCTCGCTCGCCTCGCCTCGGCCCCTCAGCGCCCCGATTCCTCCTCGATATCTCGATCTCGCACGCTCGCCCCCCCGGGCCCCCCTCTCGCCTCGCCCCCCCCCGTCCCCCCGCCCCCCCCCCCCCCCCCCCCACCCCCCACCCCCCCCAACCCCCCCCCCCCCCCCCCCCCCCCCCCCCCCACCCCCCCCCCCCCCCCCCCCCCACCCATCTCGCCGCCCCCCCCCCCAAACCCCCCCCCCCCGCCCCCCCCCCCCCCACCCCCCCCCCCCCCCCCCCCACCCCCCCACCCCCCGCCCCCCCCCCCCGCCCAATCGCTCCCTACCCCCCCTCCTCCCCCCCCCCGCTCTCTCCTGCCCCCCCTATCCACCCACTCCACCCCCCCCCCCTCTCCCCCCCCCCCCCGTCTCCCCTCTCTCTCCCCCCCCCCCCCCCCCCCACGCCCCCCCCCCCCCCCCCCCCTCCCCCCCCCCCCCACCCCCCTCCCCCCCGTCGCCCCCCCCCCCCCCCCCGCCCCCCCCCCCCCCCCCCCCCCCCCCCCCCCACCCCCCCCCCCACCCCCCCTCCCCCCCCCCCCCCACCCCCCCCCCCCCCCCTCGCCCCCCCCCGTCCCCCCCCCCCCACCCTCCCCCCCCCCGCCCCCCCCCCCCCCCACCCCCCCCCCCCCCCCCCCCCCCCCCCACCGCCCCCCTCCCCCCCCCCTGCCCCACCCCCACCCCCCCCCCCCCCCCCCCCCCTCTCTCCCCCCCCATCACACCCCCCCCAGCAGGTTTCGCCCCCCACCCCCCCCCCCCCCCCCCTCGTCGCCCCCCCCCCCCCCCCCCCCCCCCCCCCCCCCCCCCCCCCCCCCTCGTCTTCTCCGATCGATCTCTCTACCCGCCCCCCCCCCCCCCCACCCCCCATCCCCCCCCCCCCACCCCCCCCCCCCCCCAGCCCCCCCACCCCCCCCTTTTCTCCTACCGCCTCTCTCACTCGCTCTCTCTCTCTCCTCCACAATAGCAGCGCAGCCGGTTTTCTGAACTTGATAAGTCCTATTTTGCTTGTTTATGGTACAAATCACACCTAGATATGTACGGTCACACACACACACACACACACACACACACACACACACACACACACACACACACACACACACACACGCTCTCTCACTCTCTCCTCTCGCTCTCTCTCTCGCTCCTCACCCACACATCACTCTCCACACCCACTCTCACCACACACACACTCATCACACATACTCACACTCACACACACACCACACACACACACACACACACACACGTTGACACACACACACACACACACACACGTGCGCACGCCACGCCGTCATACTTGTGCATCCAGACAGGGGAACCTATCGGGAAATAGGCTGGAAATCTCCCATCAGCCAAAGACCGTAAAGTATGATGTATCAGCAGGAACGAAAAATGAGTGATTCTCTTCAACACACACACACACACACACACACACACGCGCGCGCGCGCGCGCGCGCGCGCGCGCACACACACACACTGACACACGCGCACGCGCACCTACACGCACATACGTATGCACGAACGCGCGCGCGCTCGCACATACACATTATATATATATATATATATATATATATGTGTGTGTGTGTGTGTGTGTGTGTGTGTGTGTGTGTGTGTGTACCGTCATGGTCTGAATCTTGAACTCTGCCCAAAAATAAATCTTTGAGAACAATTTCCAGCCTGAAGTCAAATTAATTTACCGGTAATATGCACAAACCAAATTCTCCTCCTCCTCCACCTCCTCCTCCTTCTTCTGTCTTCTTCTTCTCCTCTTTCTCTTCCTTCCGCCTCCCCCTCCCCCTTCTCCTCTCCCCTCCTCCTCCTCCTCCTCATTCATCCTCTTCTTCTTCCTTCCTTCCCCCCCCCTCCCTTCTCCTCCTCCTTCTTCTTCTTCTCCTCTACCTTAACTCTGTAGGGAGGCACAGGGACACCACACTGAAGAAGAGTTCATCTCCATGAAATAGCATTTGGAAAGCAAGGAAACGAACGAACTAAAACCTGCAATCCTCAAAGATTCGGACGGGACCGACAGAAAGCCAGGACAGGCTCGATCACCAACACCCACCATCCCCACCCCCCACCCCTTCCACTTACGTGTCGGTGTGGAGGGGTGGGGGCGGAGAGGTGGGGGGCGGAGGGGTGGGAATATGGAGATCTCATCCTCACGGGGCTTTCAGCTTCTCCTGAATCGATCAGCGATTCGATGAAAATCAACATATGAATTATTCTTTATGTTGGGCCACTGTTATTCCAATAATGGGCCAGCTTCGTTGACGAGCAGAACTAGGTCTCGAGTGCAGAAGCGCTGGCCGTTTCCATACAGATGCACACGGATTCGTAAAAGCTGTCTGTAAGACATTGGGAAACGTGATGTGGCGCCAGTAAAAATGGGAAGGACCATCCTGTCTCTGTGTATCGCGCGCTTTTACCAAGTCCGCATAAGCGATTCACAGAGATTTCGACGGAGAAAGAGGGGGAGAGGTTGGTTAGTCGAGGTTTAACATCCACATCCCTCCCAGGCGATGTGGTGGCAGACAGTTGTATAGACTCATGAAAAAGGTGGAAGTCGACGGCAATATTTCCTCCTCCACCTCCATTGCTTTGCAAAACTTCCAGCGACTGGGAATTCCGAGCATTCTGTCCACTAACCAAAAGACAGTGCTTGTAGACAAGATGTCCTTGTCGACCTCGAGCCCTTCGGACACAACCCCTATTTGTTTCGCGTGTCTTGAAAAAAAAAAAAAAAAAGGATGCTGATTCAGGCATTACGTTATCCCCCATCAGTCTTCAACCCCCCCCCCCCCCCCACTCTTACTCCCCTCCCGTTCCCACTGGACTAAAATCACTAAGTGGCCCATTGGAGATAAAGCAAGGTCCAGTCTGTTGCTGTTCATTTCAATAACTTTAGTTCACCATTCTCCCAAAGGCCATCCCCCTCTGTTGACAGGTCCTCTGCCTGTGATAAGGTCGAGAAAGGATGGGTTAAAAAAAAAAAAAAGAAGAAGAAAACAAAGAAAGAAAGAAAAAAGTGGGGGAGGGGACTATGCATGGGGGGAGGGGGGGGGGGGGGGGGGGCAAAGGAGGAAAGAAAAAGAAAAGAAAAAAAGAAAGAGAGAGAAAAAAAAAGCGAACAGTCGGTTGTACAATGATCTATGGCTCCATGGGGTTGCGCTCGTTTGTGACCCAATTTGATGGCAGTGACTTTTTCCGGATGAGGATTAGGTAAAGAGCTTCCTACTGTGTCGGTCACGGGGATGGACTGCAACATCAGTGTGCGCGCCGATCGAGTTACGTCTGGCCGTTCGCACTGACTGGCAGCGTGATTGTCTCTCCCACACACTGCAGGCATTGGTTTTTGTGTTCAGTAGAAATAGTGTCTCTCTGCAGGTGCTCCTAATTGCAGGTTCGGGTTGCTACGTACTTTACCACCGGCGAGCTGACTGTTTCAGTTCGAGACTCTCCTCCTCCCTCCCCCCCCCGTACAAACACATCCTTTTCTCTCCCCCCCCCCCCCCCCCCCCCCCCTCCCCTCTACTCCCGCTCCACTCTGTAGACCCCTTGACGGACGCTTGGGCACTCAACACTGTACCATCCCGATGCTGCTTGTCGCGGTCGTGTTTTCAGTGTCACTCCGCTAGGTTTTCTTTCCTGCCAAAATTTGTGCAGCGATTCTTTTCTCTGCGCTGTGTGTACTACCATTATTGCTTTAATAAACAAGACAGCAGAATGGAGACACCTGCTTACTGGTGGGAACAAAAGGAAAGAACTTTCTCTTCACGTAATGTGGGCATGACTCTGTGTGTGTGTGTGTGTGTGTGTGTGTGTGTGTGTGTGTGTGTGTGTGTGTGTGTGTGTGTGCAATCGTGTGTGTATGTATGTGTGTGTGTGTATGCGTGTATGTGTGTGTGTGTGTGTGTGTGTGTGTGTGTGTGTGTGTGTGTGTATGCGCGCGCGCATGTTAGCTTGTTCTGTGGACAAGGACAAGTAATAGATAAGAGTGCAATGTCATGTGCGTTGTGACAATCCATCAGAGTCTGCTATCACCCAGTTTTTTAAGCAGACACCACGGCGTCTGTCACGGGACCCAGTAGGCTCAACAACGGCGATCCTGACGTCATCAGAACGCATCTGTAATTTCTGTTGAACAGATTTCAGCGTTGATGAATCCCACGGTAGGCCTAAGTGAACTTCAGACTTGACAGATGGCGTTCAGCGATGTTGTAACGACTTCTAGTTGTGGTCAGACCATAGCAGCAAATTCTTGGAGAGGTCAAGGTCAAGGCTGAAAAGTTACGGTGATATAGCTGGATCATTTGATACCCACATAAGGTCAAATTAGTCGTAACCGGGTAATGGTGATACCGAAGAGACTGCTGGGCCACAGTAACATATCGGTGTATAAGCATCACGGTTGAAATCGGGCCAGGGTAACCTGCCGTAGGTCACATAAGCCACACAATCATCATGACCTTTGATCTCTTCGTTTCACCGGGTCCAGTTGTAGGGCAGCATGACATTTGACCTCACTTTGGGTCTCCCCCGTTGGGGTCCATTGATCATGAAGTCCTGTTCATGAGACGTACTTGCCAAGGGATTGTTGTGCAGCTCGGTTGCATGAGGAGCTATCGGATGATTTGTTATACGCTGGGATGTATTAATGATGGTATTGATCGAGAGGACTTTCTTATAGCACTTTCCAAAAACTCAAAACACTTTTGCAGAGACAGGAAGCACGCATGAACAGATCTCTGCTTACATTCGCAGACACATGCTATCTCCCTTTCTCTCCCTGTCCAGGCATACTCACTCCCAGGATGAAGGGCACGCATCCACACGCACACACTCAGACACTCACTTTGCACAACTACCACCAGACAACACATAAATAAGATGGGTATTGTGGAAACGACTTTTTGAAAAGAAATGTTTGCAGACCAGTTTTGAAGGATGTGAGTGACTGATGGACGACGGGCGGCGAGTTCCAGGTTGTGCAGCTGAAACCACTTTCCCCATGTCTTTATTCAACACTGGTAGGTAAAACGGAGAGACATTGAATGAACATAAATATTTAGAGGTTCAGATAGGTATTAGGAGGCAGTTCTGGTAATGAGTTGGAAGCAAAGACAGGTCTCACATCCTATTCTTTGTTCAAGTGGAAGTCAGTGGAGCTCTAGAGAGGTATGCTGTGCGTAAACTTGCGTAAAGAGTTTGGTGGCAGAAATTTTGAACTTGATAGTGAGGTCTCGGGGTTTTCTGTTGATAGTAAACAAGAAATGAGTCGGAATAATCTAGCCTGGACGAAATACATGCAGTAATTGCCGTCACAGTTTCCTTTAAAGCTGGGTATTGGAAAATGGAGCTGATGCATCCTAATTCTGTGTATGTGGCCTGTTCTATTCTTACGATGTGTTGATTCATTGAGAGACCCTGATCAAATGAATGTATGTGGCCTGGCATATTCTTGCGATGTGTTGATTCATTGAGAGATCCGGATCATATCAATGTATGTGGCCTGACATATTCTTACGATGTGTTGATTCATTGAGAGATCCGGATCAAATCAGTGTATGTGGCCTGACATATTCTTACGATGTGTTGATTCATTGAGAGATCCGGATCAAATCAGTGTATGTGGCCTGACATATTCTTACGATGTGTTGATTCATTCAGAGATCCGGATCAAATCAAATGTGTGTGCCCTGACATATTGTCTTACGATGTTGATTCACTGAGAGATTCTGATCAGGTCATTGTATGTGGCCTGACATATTACGATGTTTTGATTCATTGCAAGATTCTGATCAAAGTAAAACCGAACATCAATCAACGTGAAGGTATGAAGGTATTCATGATTGTTTTTTCCCAGCAGGAATTTTTGTTGCTGGGATCTGCCCATGCTTGATACAGTACAATAACAGATGTAAAGATCCCATATACAGACTCTGTGCTGCTCTGTCGCAGTGGCCGAGCCAGGGGCTGGCTTTGACTCTCAAGGCCTGGGCCTGAGGGCCCAGAAGAAACTGTTGGGCAAGATGTCCAGCAAGACCATCGCCAAGGCGTTCATCGACGACACCACGGGACGCGTGCTGGACAACACGTACCGCATCCTCAAGGAGCAAACGGCAACAAGAAGGATGCAGAGAAGATCATGAAATACATCATCAAGACGGTTGTCAAGGTAACAGACACGTTCAGTTACTTTCAGGGAATGGAGGATGCCTCAGCGTCGACTCTTTCAGATGGTGCGCTTTGTGTGGGCTTGTTCACTTATGTGTGCGTCTGTGCGCGTGCGTACATTTAAATCTGGAGCTGGTGTTATGCATATATACAGCCAGTGACAGTCCTTGTGTACACAACAGAGCATTTATGGGTAATATTTATTCGAGCGTTATGGCTTACAACATCTGGATTTATGATCTGTTGCTAAACCTCGTCAACTTTCACCGCCCATGCCCTCACATACACTACCTAAGCCTCACAGTGTAGACCACATTGTGTTTATGGCAAAAGGGTGTGTATTGATTTGGGCAGTGTGTGTGTGTGTGTGTGTGTGTGTGTGTGTGTGTGTGTGTGTGCATGCTTTTTATTCACATCAGAGGGGGTAAATCAATACTAAAAATGCACAGCATTGCTTTGATTTTTTTTTCTCATGCTATGCAACGCATATTGCAATGTTAGCATTTTGATTTCATATATGTATATATATTCTTGGGGGCCGTTTTTGATCATGTGTACCCCTTGTTCATGACATTGCTTTCGTTTGAAAGAATGATTCAGAAGATACGGGAGAGAGTGGTAAAGTGCTATCACGTCCAGAAACAGGTTTATGGTCGACTGACAAGGACTTCTTCCCCCAATACGTAAGATAAATACAGACATAGATACTAAACTATTCTCTCAAGAGTCTGTTAAGGCATGGAAACCTGTGAACTACCGTTGGTCCTGACATTTATAACCGCCTGTAGTATCACATTGTTGGGGGAAATGTTGGAGCTAGTTGAAGTTTTGGGGCAGATGAGAGAGAGAGCATGAATTGCACATTTGTTACCTCCAGCAAAGGGAGTTATGATTTTACCTGTGTTTGTTGGTTGGTTTGACTGTCATAAAGATTAGGCAATTATTACCGAGCCAGTTTCAACGAAACTTGGTGAAAAGGTTGAATGTGGCCCAAAGAGAAACTCGTGAATTTTTAGTGTGGACCTGTTTCTCAAGGTATGCAAAAAACTACAGAACTCGTTTTATTACAACTCGAAAGAAAGAGGGAGTGAACCTATTAAATCATAGTGTGGACCTATTTTGCAAGATTATGCAAAAACGATAGAACTAGTTTTGCAGAATGAGCCCATTGAAGTTAATGTGGATCTGGTTTGCAAGATTATGCAAAATCGGTAGAACTGGTTTAATCAAAACTTGGTACAAATATGGAATGAACCCATTTAATGTTTGAGTGGATTTGTTTTGCGAAGTTATCCTAAAACTAAAAAACAGTTGGCAGAAAGATGGAACGCGCTCAGATTTTAGTGTAGGTCTGTTTCCCAAGATCATGCAAAAACTTTATAAGTGGTTTTATCAAATTTTGGTAGAAAGATAGAATGTTACCGTTGGATAACTCATTACAGTTTGGTGTGGATTCAGAAGGAAGGGTCGATCTATTATCTGTTAAACGATGGCAGTGTTCTGTGCTGTGCTAAGTGCCCTTCTAAACGGTAGATGAACATAAATCTGCATAAATAATCTGCAAAAATTGCGTTCATTTCTTATGTCTGTCTCTGCAACAGGTGGGGATTTTGCACAAGAATGACCAGTTCAATGCCGAGGAACTCAAAATGGTCAGCACCTTCAAGCAGAAATTCAATGCTTTGATCATGACTGTCATCAGCTTCTGGGAGGTGGATTTCACATACGACCAGAAGTTCCTCACTACCAGTGTGGATGACTGTCGATCGCTTCTCCCAGAACATCATCGCTCGCCATCTAACAGACAAGACCAAAGGTCGTGTTGACTTTGTGTTTAATTCCTTTGTGGATCCAGAATTTCTCAATGCGGTGTTTGGTCGACAAAGCAACTTCGAGCCACATATGAATGCAGTTGTTCAAGACTTGCACAAACTTATAGAAGAAGGCAATCTTTGAAAACTGGAAAAGATTGTGTGTAGATGTGCACATGTAGCCACTTCATAAATGATACACAAAACAAAGTCAACTGCCTGGTGTTCTTTGATACATAGTGCCTTTTGGTGAAGGAACCATTAACAACTTGGTTTTTCAGAGAGGGGGGGGGGGGGGGGGGTGTGAAAACTGAGAATGGATTCAGGCAAGAAAACAAAGTTTCAAACTTTACAAGTGCTTGTGTTTGCGAGGAAAATAAAACCAAAAATGAACTTCAGTTGGAGATGCAACTTCATCAAGATCTTGCTGTCGTGATCATGACATGGACGTCATCTTTTTCATGTTTGTGTTAACGGCAAGTTCTGTTCTTCAGTGTGCTTCCTTTCAAACTGCTGCAAAGTTAACCTCCACCCCCTCCAGCTATGAGGATGACCAATGCACTGATGTACGGCCCATTACTGCCTTATTTCCAGCCTAGACAGACAGAACTACCAGAAGAATAGATTTTGTCTCTGAATTCAGCTGTAAATGTGTCAGAAATGATAGTTGACATGCTTGGTGTATGTTGAATGTGGAAGTGTGCAATAACTGGATGCTGAAACCACAATTTAGTGTTTAGTTTTCTGCAGTTATCACTGAATGTTGATACAGGGGAAGTTTTTAAAGCTCCAGAGCCATACACACTGAACGTGTTGTTGTTGTCTTTAAGTGAATGCAGAAACAAACTTTTCAGCAAGTTCACTGCATGTGTGGAGCAGTGCTGCTTGCTACTGCTGTGTGTTGTATTTTTACAACCTTGTAAACATGACCTGGTTTATGGTCTGTTGAAAGTGCTCAATAGACTGAAAGATTGGAAGCACTTTCCACATGTTATTCATGTAATGTGTTGCTGCTGGGATTCACATGGCTGAAGCACATAACACTGTTCCACCCCATCATTTAAAAAAGAAGTAAAATAAAAACTGAATCGTGAAGGAGGGAAGGAGCCCGTTCGAAACGCTTGCATACAACAACATTAAAGTTTAAATCCAAAATTCTAATGGCTGCAGGGGCAGGCAGTGAACTACAAGTGGTTCAGTGATGAGGGTTTGGCTCTATGGAGGCAGAGCCATAACCTTCCCAGAGTAAGTTGCCCATTTACACCTGGTTAGACAAGAGAGGGTTTGCTTAAAATCTGGTCCAACAGGTGTTTCAGCAGAAACCACCAGGTCCAACATCTGATGCTTTTTATTTTTGACCGTGGCTCCCTCAAAGTTCATATTTCACATCGTATGGTTGACCGACTGACCTGGAGCAGATGACAGAATAAGCTGATGGGCTACGATTTCTCACAGTTGAGCGTGACCCATTAATGCAAGTCAGCTTTTCAGAAGTGCCACTAGTTTCCTGACCAAGCCTATATGTGTCTTGTCTCTCAGGTCTGTTCAACATCAATACTGTGTAATTATTGTCAGGACTCTTAAATCTGCTTCATACTATGATGCTTTTACTTCAGCAACTTATTTACTTTTTTTTTGTGAGAGCCGATTTTGTATCTATGTGAACATGTGTGTGTGTGTATACGCACCTGCGTGCTTGTGTGTATATGCACTCTTTCTCTTCAATGTCTCAGCTATGCATCAATCAGAAAACATGCTAAGAACGTGAACGACCAAACTGCTGAACATCGCAAAGGTGAACACCCAGGCAACAACGGTCACTGGTAAGTGTCGCGCAAATAACCATACAAATTGGGAAATTATACAATTCACAAAGAGATCCTGGATCCTGGTTTGATGGAATGTTGAAGAAAAGGAAAGAACGACAAAAATCATCATGACACAGAAGAGCCAGCTGATGAAATCGGCTGTTCTTTAATCCCTATGAACATCTTTAATCCCTATGTTCATGTGGGGCAAAGAAAAGGAACCAGTTGGACTCCACCAGCATGAAAGTGGCATTAGAAGGGGTCCTTGTGGCGGGTGAGTTTCAAGTTACTGCAGAATTCAGGAAAGAGATGATGTTAGCAAGTTCTGATTTTGTGTGTATGTGAGTGTGCATGTTTTCATATTTGTTCCCCTTACCACAGTCATTATATTCAGCTTTGCAGGAGTGAAGAATTGCCAATAAAAGAAATGCATTTGTCTGCAGCATGTTGTAACAAAAAATAACGAAACTGTGATGTGTAACTCCCCCTTGCTGTAATGTTCCTAGTTATTCCAACAAGCACACAAAGATGCATATATTAATCCTTTTAGTCTAGCCTACCATGGAGGCTACATCAGTGCTGATAAAGATGATAATTATTATTCAACAGCTACACGTACACAGTCAAACAAATGTTGAAGAGCCTGTAAATGAACAAGAAAAATATGTTAAATTTCTTAGAGCCCAGTTTGATCCAAGCCAATAGATTCTGCTCATGAATAGTTGAAGGGGAATAACTGTGCATGAGCTCATAAAGTTATTTCAGAGTACAGTGCCCATCATGGTTTTATGACAAACAAAATCTGTCTTGGATCATGTAGAAATTGAGGTGGCGTAATTTTGGAGTTAAAAATCAATTAGAGAAGATCATAATTGTTTTCCTTTAGTAATTTGTTTTTACTGCTGTGGATTCTAGTAACCTTCCGTAGATCTCAAACCAAACATAGCTGCTGTGAATTTTACTGAAAAGGACATTCATGATGTTGGCAAAACTAAATACTGCAAAGTCTGTAGACCCTGATGGCATTAACCCCGAGCTGAAAAACTGTCAGTTCCTTGCAGAATTTTGACTAAAGTTGGGAAAATTCCCAATTGTTGAAAGCATGCTGAAGTCAAGCCAGTAGTAGTAAATAGGGTGATTAAAATGGACTAAAACTACAAACCTGTGGGCATCACATCAGCAGTGTGCAAAGTCTGTGTGAACATCTGGTTAAAGAGACTTTAAAATAAACTTTTACTTGCAAATTGTCAGACTACCAATTTAGATTCACATCAGGCATATTCAGCTGTTTTAAGTACTATAAATGATTAGATGATAATGACAAATGATCTAATTTTTGATGTAGCATACTTAGATCGGTATAAGACTTTGGACTAAATCCCATTTATGAGGTTGTTGCATAAATTTTTAAAGATTGTGGCATTGTTGCATAAGTTGAAAGATTGTGGAATTGAGAAGAAACTTATTAAGTGGATAAAAGATTTCCTCTCCGACAGAATCCAGTCTGCTGGAATAAATAATACAAAAAGAATAGATTGGGTTTTAGTGGAATTCCGTAGGTCTGTGCTTTGGGACCCACTTTTCATTCACTAACTTTACTGACATGCTACACTTCGTAATCAACTGCTTTTTATTTTAAGAATATTCCCAGATGACACTAAAGCATGGGGTAGTGTTCTTGATGCTAGAAATTGAAACAGCCAGCAGAATTAACAAGTTAAAGAGTTAGCCTGAGGACTGGCAAATCAAGTTCAATAGTCAAAAATGCAAGATAGGTCATACTGGGTAAAAATAGCCCAATTATCCGTGCTCTATGGATGGACGAGACAAAGAACCCAATTAAGTTGGTGTACGGATTTTAGTCCAATAATCTCCTTTTTGATCAACATATCACTGCAACTATTATTAAGGCCAACAGAATATCTTGGACATCACATTATTATTCACTACAGAACCAAGATGCAAGCAATGTTATCAGGCCAATTTTGGAGTATGGAAGCATGGTTTGGTCTCCACAACTTGAATAGAAAATATGCAAAGATGGTTCACCTTTCAATCATTGGTCCATACCCCTGAAAATTCTTGCCTTTTTTTTTTTTTTTTTACCCCATTGTTTTCTACGTAAGGATATGAATACACTTTTGCTAAAAAATAGATGACTAAGCGCTTTTTGTTTTTCATCTTGCCCAGTGGACCCAAACCTGGAGGGTCAGGGAAGCACCAACCCACCAATAAAAACATTTTGTAGGGGGTTAGGGGTGGTGTATCCCAACTTCAGCTCCCCCTCCTACATTTCCCCTCACCTACCAGTATTTGAAGCCGAAGAGATGCCATAAAAAAAAAAAAAAAAAAAAAAAAAAAAAAAAAAAAAAAAAAGAAAAAGGGCAAAGGAGACAAGAAAGAGAAAAAAATTTAACACAATATAAGCATATAATTTAACATACTGTATATAATCACTGCTCCAAGTCGTAACATTGCGTCTTCCTGATCAGCATTTTGGCGAGATGGATCAATTTCATCAGATATGCTTCATTTTCTTTCGTTACATTAAAAATGAAAATGGACTGCAAGTTATGGTGCACCCCCCCTCCCATCAGCCTCCTGTTTTCATATGCAACATCCCCAACCATCCCCATTTTGGCAAGAATTTAAGATTTGGAGGAAGGGGAGGGTATTAATGGCAATATTTTGGCTCCAGATGTTAAACACTGAGATTGCACCATTGTGCTTCTTTGGATTTACAAAAAAAAAAAAATTAAAAAAAAACCACAAAAAACCTGTCGTGATGTGCATCCCTATCCCCCCCCCCCCCCCCCCCCCCCGGCCCCTTTTTATATGCAACATGCCACCCCTGCTTTGACAAAAATTTTGGAAGACGAAGATCGCTGGTGAGGAACCAAACAGGCCGAGACTGCTAGTGAACAGATACAGCTGCAATTAAGTTGATAGCTGGTTGGCATTGTACAAGAGATGTGATATGGAGTTGATAGCTGGTGAAAATGACAGTCTCAAGACTGTTTCTTAATCATTTGAAACACAAACATGCACACTCAAGTGGAAACATCACACTCAAACCCTCCCCTCCCCCCACTTTTTTCCTCCCCTTTTCAGTTGATGCCAAAAATTCATGTCATCCTACTATAATCCATTATGCCTGTGAATTTTGTTTAGAGCATGTATGTGCAAGAGTACTTTCCCCGACGTTCATTTCAGCAGATTGTGTGTTTGAATTTCTTGCTGTGCAAGCATTCTTGGGAACCGTCATTTTTTTTTTAACTTGTGAATTTTGATTATGCGCTTAGTAATCAATAAATATAACAAGTTCAGTTGAGTTCCATTGCCTTGACATTTGTTATCATCATCATCATCAAAATGCATTCTTTCCAAGAAAACTACATCCCCCCCCCCCCCCCCCCCCCCCCCCCCCCCACTTTTCATCTAGAACTTGCTCAGCATGCTGAATGCAGCACTGTTTACATTGTTATTATTATACTTCTATAGCGCCTTTTCTCAGCTAGAGACCAAGCTCTAAGCGCTTTACAAACCACGCTTGTTTACACAACGGGCTGCCTACCTGGGTAGTGCCGACTGAAGAGCTGTCAGCAAGAGATAGCTAAACTAATGACCTACATTTAGAATAAGTATGTGTCACATGTCACCAACCAACAGCAGCTCACAGCAGCAGTAAATCAAAACTGGCTCCTACAATCACACAAATGACATCAGTTATTTTCAATTCCTTCAACATAACTCTTGGATGTCTCTTCCTCCTGCATTACAGGCCTGGATATATTACAACTACTCAGGTATTCAGTTGTCTGAAGACAAAAATAAGGACAGTTGTAGTTACTTTCATCGGTGAAAGCCCATGGGCACCATAAACCATCATCCAGTTCAGTCACATGCTCTTCTCATCTTGAAAATGTTTTGCCAGTTTGTTTTCTTTTCTCGTCATGGAGGGAGGCAGGGGAGAGTATTTTTTCATGACTGTAGTGAGACCCCATGAAATATTAGGATACTATATGAACTCAAAGAAAACATTTTTACATTGTGCACATGGCCGAGACCTGATCAAATCAATCCTCGGACTTGAGCAGGCATTGCCTTACTCTGCACAGGCACAATCTGCTGAAAAGGGAAGCAACTTGACTATGAGAGAACCAGCCAGCTTTGTTCTGTCACTTATTTATCTTTTCACATCTGAATATTTTCTAATCTGTTGAACTTCAATCTTTTCAAAAACTTTGTCACAGCTCCTCACAACAAGAATAATTTTTACAACCGACCTTTCATTCAGACCTGGAAAATGCTGCTTCCCAACATTCTAAAAACTTTTCAGTACTCTGTAAGAAACCAGGTTATCCTCCTCCTACATGCACTGCTGAGAAATAGTTATGTTGCCTCAGTGACTTGGAAAAAGTATTCAAGTTTTTTGCTTTTTCTTTTTTCCTGTGAATGACCATAAAGTTCATATGTTAATATGGTTATGTGAATGCCAGGTGCCTGACAATGAACATGTCAAAACCACCAATACCATGACCCAACGATCAAGTCAATTTCCCTTTGCTCAAAACTGGAAGGCTTGGAGTAGCTGTTTCAGGGATCAGTCAGGTGTGCATCAGATCTGTTCACATTACTTGCTACACATAGCAGTTCAAGTCTGCGAGTTTAACTCTGCTGACACCCTTTGAATATTTTGGCATAATTTTTACTTTGGAGAACTTTGCACTGTACCTCATGGACTGGAAGATGGCATCCATGCATATGGGATACAATGTACTCTTTAACCTTAAGTAGACATCGCTTTCGACTACTACCCCCAAGCCACAGTAAATCATGGCACCAAAATGACGTCAAGAAGGTTCAACAATGACATCAAGATAACGGTCACCCTTGCCCGACATTTTACCTTCCACAGCCACACAGGACTGGTTGACTGGAGTCAATTTTGGCACCTATTATGAGTGCTTTCTAATAACAAAGATCTGTGACATTATTTGCTTTGTCACATTCTGAACTTTTTCAAGACACCCTCGCAAATTGCTGGCTGACAGCAATGAACTCATCCTTACATACTGTTAGATCAATAAAAGACATTTATTTTACATGGGATCAATCAAATAGCCCACTTTCAATAAAACATACAAAATCTGGAGCAATTTGACATGAAACATTTTAGTGGCTACAAAAAGATAGTGTAGCCTAGACTGACCAGCACATTCAAGGACGTAACAATAAAACATTTGTAATCAATAGGCTAAATATGCATTCATCTCACCAAGCTCGGCCATGTCACTGCCAACAAACACACAACAAACTGCATACAGTCACATTGTCAGTTTTATTCAGATTCTGCTTTTCATTTACTGTGACTTGCGCATGGAATCTTTTCGTGAAGAGCTCCTGCGGCGCTCCATTTTACGTTCCTTGGCCTCCTTGAGGCGCATGGCGAGCAGCTTGGCGTATTCCGCTGCGTCATTGCGTTTCTTCTCAGCCCCCTCTTGCGCTTCAGAGCCAAACGTGCTCGCTTCGCTTGCGTTGCAATACAACTGGAGTCACCAGACGCTGGATCTTGGGGGCTTTTGACCGGGCCTTCTTCCCTGGAAACACAAATTTAAATGGCAAGCATTCATCTTGATGTGAGCCTTTTAATTTACATAACAAACCTGACCTTTTTTCCTCCCTTGAACCCTTTCAATCTTTCTCACCTTCATGCACTCTCCTGTCAAATTAGTATTCAGCCATTCACTCGTGAAACCAGTAAATAATTATATGGAGTCTTTCAATACAGACAGCAAATCAGAATTGAAACAACTTCGTAATAAGCATGTTTTCCCACAACTCACGTCAATTCTGTCTACTCTCACACACAAAAAAGAAATAGACTTGCACATGACACCGTCCAGCATCATTTCAAGCAACTGAAAAATCTGACCGTGTGACATACTAAACAAGGTCTGATCTGCTAATAACAGATATTTATAGGTCTTGGTCTTACATAAAATGGTTCTGCTTCAAAAACAATTATATCCATCCTTGTAGCAAGTCAATGTCCAAGCAGCAAGTTTTTGAGGATGAGATAGCACCTTCTTGAGGGGAATGTTTATCTCACTTTGTACCTACGCAATCATCGTATTCAACAGCAGGCTGAGAAGGTGCTACTCTGTTATCTCGGATTGGAAACGGCGTCACTGAGCACCATCAAAGTTGACTTGGAAACAGCGCAGTGACTCCTCTGGTGGGTTGGATGCTGACGAGATTGCAGTGCCGAGGCCGTTAACACGAAAATAAACTAGGGATGGTGTGTGAGCGTGTGAACTTGAGCAAGACAAGACCAAAACAAAAAAAAAACAAAAAAAAAAAAAAAAAAAAAGAAGGGTGTGTGTGTGTGTGTGCAGGATGACACTTATGTGGAAAATGGGGGGGGGGGGGGGGGGGGGGGGGGGGTGAAGAGGTGGGTGGCAATTTCAAAGTCGTGGCAATATATCAACTTGTCTTTAAAAAAAAAGAATTTTCTGAGCAGACTGATCACTTTCACCATATTTTATAAAAAAAAAAAAAAAAAAAAAAAAAAAGGGGATTTTTAAAACATATGAAACATACACAAACCTTCCTTCTCTGGCAATGGGCGTCTGACGACGTACTGCCTCACATCATCTTCTCTTTCGACAGGTTGAAGAGACGACGGATCTTGGATGCTCTCTTGGGACCCAAGCGACGTGGCACTGTGGTGTCAGTCAGACCAGCAATCTCTCCCTCTCCTAAACATTAAATAATTGTTTCAGAACACCATCTCTGTTACAATAAATAATTGCTAATCTTTTATTTTTTTTTTTTTTAACAAAAATGTTAAAAGCTAACTTACATGTCAACACTGAGGTTTTTGATTAATGGCAAGGAACCCAAGACTTCCACCTTGGAGCTGGCCACTACCAATTGCTGTCAGGATTACGGAGTGACAATTATTTATTTCTCCTAATAAACTGGACTGCGTGTCAAAATATGGATCTTGTGCGACCCAGCTCATCGGAAACAGAACTCAAGTCAACTTACTCATGTACACTGTATGAATCGTGGACAACACAAATAATTCGCAGCATGTAGTCAAAAAGAAAATAGGTAAAGTGGATCTGCTGCAATGTCCAATATGACTTGACTCTAAATTTTTGTTGGCATAATGTTATCTCAAAACTTGTTGGCATGTTATCTGCAAATTTGTCATGCTGGAAAGTCAAGCAATGTGAGCTCAGCACAAATACACTTAAATGCAGATTTATTGTGGGCTAAAATAAAATCTCAAAACAAGTGAGCAGCAAGTAGCTGGTAAGTCCCAGATGAACTTTTATCTCTTTCAAACGCAAGACTTTTTTTCAAAATGAACTTTACTATCTGCAGCTCTGTAAAGTCTCAAACTAAAGTGAAATGCGCTGGCCTGGACACTTTCAACGCTGCAAACAATTCCTATGCATACACCAGCTTGGCTGTGTATTGCCAAGGATGAAGAACAGTTATTTCAAGCAGCTTTTCTCATCAAATTTTTTCAGTCAAATAATTCTCTAACTATTATTCAAACTACCCAGTACACAGCATCTAATTTCATAAGTTTACTTTAAAATACACTGAATTATTTCTGAATTTTAACATTTTTCCTAGCTTCATTCTGGATTATCCGTGGTAGTGATAAAGATGTACAAGAGACACAGTTGTACGCATTCCATAAAATCAGCCCACTACCTACATACCGTTTTCCCACCATGTGAAGTACCATGTGTGCGCTTAGCTGAAAAATTGTTTTGAAAGCATCAATGGTGAACAATTCACCAACCCATGACAAACAACAGGCTGACAGAAATGGATGTACCAAGCCCAGAATGCTCAAATAAAGCCCCCTGCCACTTTCCTCTGATGTGGGCTGTTCACAGAATATTTTCTACGAAAACCACGTTATGGTATACCCATAATAATGGCCAATGAAGCATCACCCTACAATCTCAATGGGCCAGTCATATCCCTTTGTCAGTAGTGAAGATTTTCTCTCTCAAATGTATTTTTCAATTAGAGCGAGTGACTCGCTTTGTTCAACTCAAAGGTAGCCATGCTACTACATCCTGGGCACCAGAAGTTGAATTACTGTTTAACTATGGACTGGACCTAGAAAATCTGATTCCCAAACATGTTTACCTTAAAGTGCTACTGGTATACTATTCAACAAAAATCAGCATATTTTCTACAAAGAGTGTATATGAAATTTGAACTCTTTGTTTGTAAAAGTTCGGTGGGGGGCTAAAAGGGGAAGAGGAGGGGCCATTTTTCACCTGCCATCACACTGCAAATGCCTCTTCCAGGTACTAGCCACCTGATCTTGTATTAACTATAGAAAAAAATGGGTTCTTTCATCACAAATTACTTTCAGACCCAATTATCAGCATCGTTTGGTGCAAACTCATGTTCTCTTACTAAATCCCCCCCCCCCCCCCCCCCCAACTGTCAAAGAACCAGACGCAGCCGAAGGCGAATTAGTGAAAACTGTCGTTCTCTGGTCAAAGCCCCGCTCAAGAACTTCGATCTAGAGCTAGATTTCTTTTTTCAATATGTACTTTTCATTCACTGTATTTGTTGCATTTTTTTGCTGCAAAACTGTAGTAAACAAGTCTGGATTCCAAATGACAATCCATCATGTTATAATGATCTCGGTGCCAATAGCTGGGTGGTCTAATCACAACTGGCACACTGCTCTGACTTGCAACACAAGGTAGAGGATGTAGTCTTCCTTCTCTTTCTACACACACAGCTCCACAGAAATAAAGTACAAATCTTCAAAAATGCTACAAAGATGTTCAGAAAATCACATTCGCCACACAAAACATTACAGACTCTACTTTGTGTCATGAACAATGACTCGAGTGGACTCTGTCCTCACCACAACATTCTTTAGCAATATCCTGAAGGAGCATACGCCCGAGTTTTTCACCACAATCTAGTACTTTGGAAACCTTACCTTTCTTCACAATGACAAGGGAAAGAACCGACAGGTTTGAGTCAACAATGCAGCCATGAACGCTCTTTCTGCGACGTTCACCCGTGCGACGAGGTCGGTAGCAGCTGTGGCCCTTGCTAAGCAGCAGGCGCACACGACCATTGGTCAGAACACCCCCTGCTTCATGGGAAATCCCTGCTTGTCATTGCCTCCAGTAATACGGAACACGTAGCCCTGAAAATAAGAAATGTCCTTTAAAATACTATGATTTAATTATCTGGAAAGTGGTATGACTGTATCTAGTGTTACACTATTGTAAAACTTCTGTCAAAACTGGGAATGATCAATGCAACTTAAAAAAAAAAAAAATTGGGGTCACAATGTAGTACAGAATATGATCATACAGAAGTCACTAACAGCAACCACAAGGGAAATGGTCAAAACTCATAAAATTTACATTAAATGAGTAACTCAGGGCACTTAACAACTACTTTATTATCAATAAGAAAGTCTTCTAACTTTTTTCATCATTGCTTCTTGGAACTGAATATAGGCTGGCATAACTAAGAAAACTCTTTACTGATAAAAACATTAAAATTTCAGTAATCAACAATTGGAAAAATCGAAAAATAATCATTTCTTGCTCCTTAATAGGCGATTCATACCACATGTAATCACTGAGATTCAACTTCCTGCAAAAACATTAAATTCACGGAAAAAGATTTTCTTTAATGCACTAAATGATCGAACTAGCGTGTTGAAAAAAACCTGATAAGCCTACCTTCCATTCGTCTCCTAGTGAATCAGCTGGTACTTCAGCCGACACTCTCTTTTCATAAAAAGGCCGAATCTTCTTCTCATCGTCGATTTCAACCAGTTTCTGGCACCCAGTGGCTGGGAATGCGATGTTGAGCTGCAACATCATGTTCAATACATTCTTTCAATGCACACTTTCACACTGCTCATGCACAAATCCACATTTTTATGTTTGAACTACACACATCCCACATGTGAGCAAGAATGATGTACTTTACAGTATTTAATGAGCCATTCTTGGGGCATTAGGTAGTGTTTTGAAAATTTTGCACTGTGAGTGTGACAAAATCTACTAGATCAGCAACCTGTATGTGCATGTGTACATGTATGCATATGTACATGTGTGTGTATATATGTGTGTGTGCGGACCCGTGTTTTGTATGCGTGTCTGTATACGTGTTTGTGGACATCTGTGCGCGTGTTTTTGTATCTGTGTGAATGTGTATGTGCACCCACATCAGATCTAGAACTACATTGGAGAACGTGTTTCTACACTGAGAAAGAGCAACATTCATGTTCTATCCATGTTCTGTCATTATCTGAGTCCATATTTTATGTTCTGTCATTATCCAAGTCATGGTCACTTCTCTGCAGTATTCTGTTCTTGAAAGAGGAACTCTTCTCAAACACTCATTTAATACAACCTCATTGTCTCAGCAAACTGAAAGTTACCACATTTACAATCATTTACCAAAAAAAAAAAAAAAAACACCTAATAATCGATGCAGATTTACATGCTTTTTGGATCTAATATCACAGCTACTGAAACATTCATCAAAAGATACACACTGTGTGTGCCATGTCTGCGTCTGTAAAATGGTAAATTATCAAAGTAACAAAAAAGGCAGTATCATAACAAAGAACGACAACTTTGTTCTGGCAATATCCACAATTATCCATTTGTACCCTTAACATCAAGATTGCCACAAATGCAGTCTCATTTAAAAATCAAATTGATACGACAGTCTTGAGATGGGTATGTTGTTTCACCGGAACCCCCCCGGAACCTTTAACCCTCTTATACTCGCAACGGGACAATCCGGGACTTATTGTCGGGCGCCTGTTCTTCCCGTACCGGGAGTTACCGGGACCTCTCCGTGGGAATTTTTCCATCACGCAGCGATCACATGTGTAGACACACACAGTCGCAGACAGTAACTAGGAAGACTCAGGCATGGCCCAATCATGTGTTGGCACTATTTTTGGGTGATGGAACCGTGTGTGTTCATTGAGAATAGGCACAGAACACAGCAAGTAACTTGTGTGAATGGAAACTGACCGACTTCGTCGTGTCTGCTACAAACGATGAAGAGATGATCGACTACTCGCAAGAGGAGTTAGATCAAATTATTGTAGAAGTGGAGACATTTGAAAGAAAGATGGAGAATGAAAGTGATATAGAAGTAGGTAGGTAGTGGTGTTGAAGAAGACGGTGAAGTGCAAAGCGACCTGGAATACAATGTTCCACGCAGCGCTTCAGACAAAATGGCGGCCCCCGACACATGGCATGGCAGGGGTGCATCAGTTTCAGGAACCCACTGGGCCGGCTCACTCGTTACCTGACACTGCTACACCACTGATTTTTTTTTCGTTTTGTTTGTTCCTCTGTGTTTTTTTAAGACTGCTGCCGATGGTACAAACAGGTATGCAAGACAAAAAAACAAGCTGCAAAGGGCGCACCTGACCCTCTTTTGTAGTACTGTGTGTGACATGTGACAAGTTTTGTATGACATTGGTGGGACAACCAGCGAGACCTGTACTGCCAGGCAGCAGATGGATCGTGTCAGGTAGGCCTCAGATTTCATCTTACACTAACAACTTGCATCAGCATGGTGACTGCGCATGCTTGCATGCTGTAAACTTGATTGTCATCGTAAAACGCCACATTGTCTGGTGACAATTTGGTGACAGTGACACGACCTATATTTCTAGGACAGACGAAATACAGTTCAAAGTGAAGTGCATGCTCTTATGAAACTGTCTGCCAATTTTTCTTTCTCCTACAGGTTCACATACATTCCCTATAAGTTAATAATCACACACATACCCATTTTTTAGGCTGAAACCTGTAAAAGAATCTGAAATCTTGGGGAAGTTTGCAGTCAGAGAAACTGAGTACAAGAGGGTTAAATTACCGAAACCCCCTATAGGCCAATATAGCAACAGGTTAGTAGTAGTTACTTGCTATTAAATTGATGTAGTTCTTCGTTTCTTACAAGCCAGAAGACTCCCCTCAAACACATCCCATGCACACACGCACACACACACCCACGACGCAAGGCGCTCAAGGTTTGTTCTTTTTGACAAAAACAAAGAAATTTTGGTACAGAAATGGGGTAGGCTATGTTATATCCACAAAGGCATAAAATTTAGTGAAGACAGCTTTAAAACTTTTTTTCATCAATTTAAAATGACCCTCTGTGGGTCCATGGGGACCCAGAGCGTTCTGGAAAGGGTTTTAGAGTGTCCACAGACGTGTGTGGAGGCGTTGGTGTGCGAGTGTGTGTGTGTATATGTGCGCGTGTGTGTGCGCGCGTGGGATGTGTTCGGGGGGAGAATTGTCCGTATTGTTATGTGTACGTGTGCGCGTGCAAGAGCGCGTGTGCACTTTATACGCTGTAATTGATGGTCTTGTTCTTGTTCCTAAGTCATCTTTTGAACATTCACGCATGCAGTCACCACACACACACACCCGCACGCACGCACTCACACACACACACACACACACACACACACACACACACATGGGGTGTGTGTGTGTGTGTGTGCGTATGTTTGCTCGCTCTTACCCACACACATATACACGTGAGCATGTGCATGTCCATGCCAACCACACACGCGCACACACACGCATACACATAAGCGCACAAATGCACACACACACGCACATGCTCACACTATAGGGTTAACACAAAACATGCAAAAATCATAGTTATATTCTTTGTGTAATGGGGTTTCCAGTATTTCTGGGGTTCCCGGGGGTTTCGGCAGTCGCGTGCACACACACACACACACACATAAGCGCACAAATGCACACACACACACACACACAAACGCACACTATGTTGGTAAACACAAAACACGCAAAAATCATTGTTATATTCTCTGTGTAATAGGGATTTCCGGCATTTCTGGGGTTTCCAGGGGTTTTCGGTGGTCGCGCATACACACATGCATACACATAAGCGCACAAATGCACACACACACGCACATGCGCACACTATATGGGTAAACACAAAACACTCAAAAATCATTGTTATATTTTTTGTGTGTAATAGGGGTTTCTGGTATTTTTGGGGTTTTCCGGGGGTTTTCAGTAAAACGTCATGCAGTCTTGAGATCTGCATACTGACTGATTTTTCTATTTTAACTTGCCCTGATATTTTATGGTTACCTGGGCCTGAATCTGGCCATTGCTTTTAACTTTTTGAATATCATGTGCAACCCCTTGTTGCCAAATTTCGCTCCAGGGGCCAACAGGCTGTGTCACACTTTGTTATTTTACTTTCTATCATGTGCGCTGGTGACCTACTCGTTTTTGAGTGAATCAGTCTTTTACTTAGGAAGAAAAAGAAGAATGAAGAAAAAAGTTTGGGACTCCTTATGTGGGTCCGATACGTAATAGGACTGGAAAATAGTACAAGTGCCTCCGTAGGTAAATGACCTCTTACATATATATTCAAATACATATGAGAAAATGAAAGAGCCCTCCACCCCATCCCCCTCTTTTCTTCCTTTCGGTCCAACTCAAAACTAATTGCGCAGAAAATCAGCTGAACGACAAAGCTTGGTATGGGTTGCCTCCGAGTCTAAAGTACGACTATGTTGAAACTTTTAACTACTTGAACTGTTCACAGTTAAACGTTGTGATTGAAAAAGCCACGGACAGAGACGAAGCCACGAGTTTAGACCAGATATGCTGCAAGTACAAATCTTCACTACCCTTGCACCCTCATTTTCAATCCATCATCTACTTTAAAATAATCAGTTCTGGAATAGTCACGGTCTATCATTGCAAACAATGAGGGATGATATAAAATAAAGTCACAGTATTATCATATTAACAATAAGATATGTTGGGAACCAACAACAAATATCCACGCACCTTCATCGTGAGGCCGTCCAAGTGCTTCGCTTGCTGACCGGAAAAGGAAGTAGCGTCATTTGATGCCGATCCAAATTTTTTAAAGTTAGTTCAATAATTTTCTTTTGGGGAGAAAATCACACCAGAATGTAAAACAAAATCCATGACTTAATGTACTTAAACGTGTTTTCTACAGTAAAATATTACACTAGCGAACAGTTTGCTGTTTATTTGTTTCGTGACAGCATTGGGGGAGGGGGGAGGCGGAGGGCGGGGGTGGGGAGGGGGGGTGGGGGGGGAGGCAAAAAATATCTTTTAACTACAACTCTTAGAAATCCAGCCTAGATTACTAGATAAATTAATGTTGCTTATAGCCCAGCCGACCGCAAAGGGCCATATCAGGCTGTCACCACGTTAAAATCAACTCACAAGTACAAATCTTATGCATTAACGAGTTCTGGCGACAGAACAAGGGTCGAACTTACAACAAGGAAAAGAACAGGGCCGTTCGAGGCTAAATGTGTTGAAAACTGAATCACTTTCATAAATCAGTTTCAGTTTCATCAATGAGGTGTTAGCCCATATGCTCAACACCACATCAGCTAAGTTTCGAGATCACACTGCGCACGATTTGAAGCTGATGGATAAATCAATTGATGACTAAGATGAGAGAATTTAAGAAGAGGGTCTCATGGCTATGACTTAGCAGATGTCTGACCTATGCATTAGCCCAACGCGCTGGTCAGACCTTGCATACCTACCTAACATTGGTTGTGCCACTATCATTATTGTATATAATGTGTGGCGAGTGCATATGTGTATATGTGTTATGTGTGTGCATGAGTGTGTGGGCACAGGCTCATGTGTGTGCCAGTGTATGCAGTGTGTGCGTGCGTGCGTGCGTGCGCGCGTGCGCGCGCGCGTGTGTGTGTGTGTGTGTGTGTGTGTGTGTGGGTGTGTGGTGTGTGTGTGTGTGTGTGTGTACAGTGTGGGTGAGTAGTGTCTGTGAGTGGTCTCTGAAAATTACAGTGTTTAAACCCTTTACAATATCACTTTGTGTGTAACCCTCTACATATCACTTTGTGTGTGAACCCTCTACATATCACTTTGTGTGTAAACCCTCTATGTATCACTTTGTGTTTAAACCCACTACATATCGCTTTGTGTGTAAATCCTCTGCGTATCACTTTGTGTGTAAACCCTCTACTTATCACTTTGTGTGTAAACCTTCTACATATCACTCTGTGTGTAAACCCTTTACATATCACTTTTTGCGCAATCTTTTCCGAACACAGCCATATAATTGCAAAGCGTACAACACGTATACTTTTTTAAATTCTGTTTATTAGGTCAACAACAAAAAGGAATGTATTAACATATATGAATCTATATACTTCTATTTTGAAAAATCAAAACTAGTTAGTGTGTGTGTGTGTGTGTGTGTGTGTGTGTGTGTGTGTGTGTGTGTGTGTGTGTGTGTGTGTGTGTGTGTGTGTGTGTGTGTGTGTGTGTGTGTGTGTGTGTGTGTGTGTGTGTGTGTGTGTGTGTGTGTGTGTGTGTGTGTGTGTGTGTGTGTGTGTGTGTGTGTGTGTGACAGAGACAGAGAGAGAGAGAGAGAGAGAGAGAGAGAGAGAGAGTTCTTTTGCGCGTGCATGTTCGCGCTTGAATGTGTATGTGCATGTATGTGACTAGTGAATGGTGAGTGTGTGTGTGTGTGTGTGTGTGTGTGTGTGTGTGTGTGTGTGTGTGTGTGTGTGTGTGTGTGTGTGTGTGTGTGTGTGTGCAGTGAGTGGACTGGTGGGCATGTCTGTGAGAGAGTGGAGTTGTAGGGTGTCCGTTGAAGGGTGGGTGGATGAGGTGGTGGGGATTTGATGTGGGTGAACGTGTTGCTGTACGTGGTGTCTGTTGTACACTGCACATTGTGTAAATCCTTTACATGTCACTTTATGTACAATCCTTTTCCAACCAGCCCCCAGTCAGAAAGCATGTTTTTACAGTTGCTTACATTATGTACAATTTAACACTCTAGCTGACAGCACAATAAAGAAAGAAAGAAAGAAAAAACACGAAGAAGCATATTGACATAGCTACAATAGAAATGCAATTGCAAAAAAAAAAAAAAAAAAAAAAAAAAAGCAATGTGCTCGTGCTGTGCGTGCTGTGTGCGTGCGTGCGTGCGTGCGTGTGTGTGTGTGTGCGCGTGTGTGTGTGTGTGTGTGTGTGCGCGCGCGCGCATAAGAGTTGGCGCGGAGCGTGCGCACACACTTGCGTGTTCAAGTGTGTGTGCTTGCAAGCTGTGCCGAGAGTTGGTGGGTATGTGTGTGTGAAAACACAGTTGTGGGATATGCGTTGAAGAGTGAATGGGTGGTTGGGTGGAGGAATGTTGGTGCGGGGAGTTGATGTGGACGAGTATGTTTCTGTGGGTGACCTGTGTAACCTGCTTTGTGTGTAAAACCGTTTACATACCACTCTCTGCACGACTCTGGTCTAACCTAGCCACAAAACAGCAAAGCATAACTGCATGACCCTTTTATACCTCAGACGAGAAACAGGAAACCGTTACGTCATGTCTCTTTTAAAAATAGCAAAGTGTTCATGGAAGCCCTGCATATAATTGAAAGTTCTGTTTACAGCACAACAGCAACGGTATAGATTACGCTGACATGAATGATTACAATTTTTAGGAGGAAAAATCATTCATTCTCGCATGAGGAGGAGGTGGGTGGGTGGGTTATTTTGCTATCATATACAAAAAAAAAATCTGTACAATCTTTACAATACAATGAAAAAAAAAGAAAAAGAAAAGAAAGAAAGGTATGGGGAAAACCAACTTTAAATAATTATTTTGAATCATAACACAAACTATAGCAAATGTCCCATAGGACTGCGTAGTAAACAGTTCGCAAAATCAAACAACAAACTAAAATTCTCAAGGATGCTGTCAAGAGAACTTTCAGAAATAGCCGGTAAAATAGGTCTCAGTCTCTGGCATTCCAGAAGAATGTTAGTGTATGTGTGTTTAGTGTGTGTGTTAGTGTGTGTGTGTGTGTGTGTGTGTGAGAGAGAGAGAGAGAGAGAGAGAGAGAGAGAGAGAGAGAGAGAGAGAGAGAGAGAGAGAGAGAGAGAGAGAAAGAGTTTTAATCGAAAGGGGTAGGGAGAAGAAGAGAAACTGACAGAGATAAGAAGCAGAGAGACAAGAGAGAGAGGGATGGGGAAAAAAAACGAAGAGACAAGAAAGAGAGAGGATGGGAAAGAGAAGGTAGAGACAAGAAAGAGAGGGATGGGAAAGAGAAGGAAGAGACAAGAAAGAGAAGGATGGGAGAGAGAAGGAAGAGACAAGAAAGAGAGGGATGGGAAAGAGAAGGAAGAGACAAAGAAAGAGAAGGATGGGAGAGAAGGAAGAGACAAAGAGAGGGGATGGGAAAGAGAAGAGAAGAGACAAGAAAGAGAGGGATGGGAAAGAGAAGGAAGGTGAAAAAGGGAGACCCAGAGATTGGGAGAGGGGAAGAGTAGTGGGAGGGGAGGTGGAGCGGGGAAAAACTGAAAGCCAGCAATGAACCATGATTCAAAGGGCATAAGGGCATCTGCCTGTTTATGCTTATATTCTACATATACAACACCAGCATTTCTAAGCATTGCACTATACATGTCCATTTCATAAGTACAGATGTAAGTTTCATTTTATCAACACCACATTAAAATGAATATTGTACATGCATACACTACACACATTTCAAAAAAACCGTGTGCGCGTTGTGTCAGAGTGTGTATGTATGTGTGTGTGTGTGTGTGTGTGCGTGCGTGCGTGCGTGCGTGCGTGCATGCGAGCGCGCGTGCGTGCATGCGTGCATGAGTGTATGTGAACACATACACTTTATACCTTTTTTGTAAAGCACGCGCGTGTTGCATCAGTCTGACACAGAGAGAGAGAGAGAGAGAGAGAGAGAGAGAGGGGGGGGGGGGGGTGCGGTGTGCATCAAAAGGTAACTAAGTGAAGATGTGGGAGACATGAGGGGAGGGGGCAGATGTGTGTTAGTGCGGGTTTTTTTTTATTCCTGGCTTCAGCAAATCATTCTGTGTAAAACCTTTACATGATTAGGCCTAACTTTTCTTTCTGGGCAATCTGTTAGTAACAATGATCACATGACTACTACGGCATTATGTACATACTATTCATCATCTTATTCAGAATGTTGAAATATTTATGTATCACACACTGCAACTTCAGGCTAAAATACACACAAAAATGCACATGCTTTATGCAGATATTCATTTTCTTGAAAGGAAACAATAAACATTGTAAAATGCACACGCGCGTGCACATCTGTGTGTGTGTGTGTGTGTGTGTGTGTGTGTGTGTGTGTGTGTGTGTGTGTGTGTGTGTGTGTGTGTGTGTGTGTGTGTAGAGAGAGAGAGAGAGAGAGAGAGAGAGAGAGAGAGAGAGAAAGTTTTGTGTGTGTTGTGTGTCTGTGCGTGAGATACAAAGAGTGAACGAAAGATGTGTATGTGTGTGCGTGTGTGTGTGGGGGGGGGGGGGGGGGGGGGGGGGGTATAGTCAGAGACAGACAAAAACGGTGAGTCTGAATGTACAGACAGTGTAGTGTAGTGTAGTGTAGTGTAGCGTAGTGTAGCGTAGCGTAGCGTAGCGTACCGTAGCATACCGTAGTGTAGTGTAGTGTAGTGTAGTGTAGTGTAGTGTAGTGTAGCGTAGTGTAGTGTAGTGTAGCGTAGCGTAGCGTAGTGTGGTGTGGTGTGGTGTGGTGTGGTGTAGTGTGTGGTGTAATGTAGTGTAGTGTAGCGTAGTGTAGTGTAGTGTAGTGTAGTGTAGTGTAGTGTAGTGTAGTGTAGTGTAGTGTAGTGTAGTGTAGTGTAGTGTAGTGTAGTGTAGTGTAACACTGTAACGAATAAAAGGGTCTTACAGCAACATGGTAACACACAAATGTTAAATGAATGGCATCATATTTCACGAACGTTCAGTAATATGGCTCTGGCAAACCTCCATGGTATGTAACTATAACAAAAGATAAAATTCATATCATCTTTACGAAGAAGGAAAGAGAAAATAACACGGATCGCCAGCACTTAAACTCAATAGATAAACATGTAGACAAAGAACCAGACAAACGCACACGTTCACATGCATGAGAAAATAATATGGATCATCTGAACTTCAATTCATCAGACAGATAAACATCAGACAGCTGACCCACTTTCAAGTCCGTTGGTGTTGTGTTTGTGTGCTGTATATAAAATATCCATTTCTTGCTTGATTTGATACAAATGTAAAACGTGGGGGGATAAACATTTTGAAAGTTACGAGAATCATCTTTCTGCTACGCACCCAACTCGGTGCAACAAGCAGCACAGAGCTAAAGGGTCATAAAAATGGCAAATGAAAACAGCGGAGTAATAGGCAGCATGGATAAAAAAAAAAAAAAATGCTGACATGCTTGTCAAAATGATGAAAGCCGGAAAGAATACGGGCCGAAACACACACACACACACACACACACACACACACACACACACACACACACACACACACACACACACACACACACCTGCATGGCATAGTATCGAAGGAGGAGGCGGTCAACAGAGAAAAATGGACAGGCCAGTTCTTCGTGGGGGGTGAGGGGGGGGGGGGGGAGATGGAGAGAGATGTCTGGAAATCACCAGCGGGTAGTTTTCAACAACAGAGAATAGATGATGGATTTTAAAAAAAGGACACACACACACACACACACACACACACACACACACACACACACACACACACACCACACACCACACACCACCACCACCACCAACAACAAAACAACAACAACAAAAAATCTGTATCTCAGGAAACGTGTCGCATTCCAACACACAGATGTACAAAAAATTGTCACACAAAGGGAGTACAGGGATTTGATGTCAGCATCCAGTTTCAGCCAAATAAGTCTGTTAGCAATTCAACGATCGGATTGTAAGCTATCTATCTGGTTTGGTGTCACAGCCCAGCAGCACAGACCTAATCGCCTTCAAGCGGTTCTGGTGGCGGTGTGTGTCTTTTGATCTGTCAGTGCTTACTGACCATGTTCAAGCGAAAATGGAACTGGGTCTTGAAACAGTTTTTTTCCTTCCCAGTCCATGCATGTCCGATCGAAAGATTCATAGAACGTTCCTGCAGAAGAAAACCCCAAACTAAACAGTCACCGTGAGGTGTGTCACACGCCCATGCACGAGAGGAGTCGAGATGCGATTGCAGCTTGTCGCCATGCCAGGAATCGGTGCGGGGGAACGAGGGATGAGCTTGGGTGGGCACCACTGTCACAGCGGCACCGGACACTCAAACTCTGCTTTCAATTTTCTGACCTATGTGTTCAGCGCTTTGTAAAGGTCAGAGTCCGGGGTTACAGCAAAGGTCAAGTGGTAAGAACAAAGTTTGAACAGAGGAAGTCGCCCTGGCTCTGTGGGGGTAAAAAAGTTTGATGTGAAAATGTCATCAAATTAGTTCAATGCTGTATGTCGGCAAAAAATAGCAGAATGATGCCAGACTTGTGGACTCCTTGTGCTTCTACGCCATTGGTAGGGCACTGGGAGTTTGGATTGGAAAGTCTAGCAGACGACAGGAATATGAAGGGTCATGTGGATCGTGCTTGCATTGAAAAAGCAACGGACATGAGATCTGCGTCAGTCAGGTATGGTATGGGTTATGGGGTGGACTGTGCGATGAATATGTCTTGGTACTGGCTGATCTTCTGAGAAAAGTCAGACACAGCTTTGAGTGTAATTGAGAATATAAAGAGTTTTCGGCCTAAACTGTAACTGTGGAATCGGACCTAAATAGCTTTGAAACCGTATTCCACGCACAGCTTTAACTGTCTTTTCTATGACGCAGTTTAAAGGCGATAAAAAAAAAAGAAGTCTGCCATCAGTCATAGTATGCACAGCCTGTCTTCGTATTTCACGCATAATTTTTCTCTTTTGTTGCAGCCTGCTGCCTCACATTGTCCTATAAAAATAGCACGGCTAGATTCACAGTACCTTGTTGAAAGAATACATTTTCTGTCTTGCCAGGGCATTATGACATAGCGGGCAGACAACACTTTCTTCATTTTTTTGTTGTTTGTTTTAAGAAGAAGAAGAAGAAGAAATGATGATATTTCGTGAGCCTGAAAAAAACGTTCTTGCATCACTGATCGCTTAAGCTTCAGATATGTCGATGTCCACGTTGATGAGGAAGCTGAAGAATTTGCAAATGGCGTCCACTTCCGCTTTCGTTATCTTCCCACAGTATGCAGTCTCAGTTTTCTGCAGCAGCTCCGGGGGACATTCCAGTAACCGGTTTTCTTTCAGCAGTTTAGGCACGCGTGTCCCTTCCACCAGCACAGTCACTGTTGACATTTGCTTGGCGATGTTGCGTATGTAAAAACCGATTTCTCCTGGAGGTCTTGCCCCCTGCTAGGACAATGACCATGGTGCTCCTCTTCAGTATCTGTAGCTCTCCTTCCAGATCTGGCTTGTTTGGAGGGGCATTGTCAATACCAGCAACTGTCAGCCCACACACTTTTTTCAACAATGTCGTGAGTGTTGCGGCATAGTGACGTGACTCTGCATTCTCCTCAAACAGTATGGCAAGATCACTAGCGCCTGAATCAGACTTGCTGTCCTCTGAAGAATCTGTGTCTTCGTATTTCTGACCTGTTCTCCTCATTTGGCTGGCGTTTTCTGCCTCTGCGTAGGCGGATCTGAAATGCTCTCGGGCCATAACGAAATCATTATTTAGTAAAGCTTGGCGCGCAGCTTGCACATTCATTTTCGTGACGTACTGACAGTCCTCAAATAGCCGGATTGTGGTTGTCCTTTGCTTTGTGGAATTCAGAAGTTTGACAAATGCCAGTGCTGTCTCAAACTGTCCCAAGGCCACATAGTTTTCAATGCAGAGTTTAAGATGTTTGGGATCTTCGGATTTTTCTGGATCCATCTGTTCAATTTCCTGAAGAAGCTCCAAGGACTGCTTGTGGTCACGGATCAGCTGAAAGAGTTTCGCCTTCTCCCCATGTTTCCAGCGCGCTGGTTGTTGCCAGATTCTTCTACTGTTTGCAGCAGGACAGAAAAAAAAAAGAACCGAACAACTCCCCTAGGTGTTCCTTGATCCCAGGAGACCTTGCGAATACCTCTGATGCAGTCGCCAGAGCCATCTGAAGCATGGAGGTGCTGTTCTGTACCATGTGCCTCTTTTTCACTTCGTCTGTTTCAGATTCAGCCAGTTCTTTCATGATCAGGCCTGTTTGCTCGTAGGCATTGATCTTGTCAAACGGAAGTAGCCTGGCCTGATGTTTTTAATATTTTTTGTAGATTTTCTTTGGCATTTTCAAGTTCCCCAAGACTTTTCTGAAGAATTGCCAGTCATAGATGGCTCGTGTGTTTCCACCCAGGCTGAACTCGACGGCTTTCTCGAAGTTTTCCAGTGCTTCTTTGATGAACTTGTCATCTCTGGAATAACGTGTCACTCCTCTTGGAGGCGATTTGATCATTCTCTGCATGACACGAACCTCCCTGTTCCGACTTAACAGTGGGTTTTCATTCCTGTTACTGCCCGCCATTGCACCGCCCACGCTGTTCTGGTACTGAACCGTGTCTTTGTATTTTTCAATGTTAGCCAAGGCTTTGTAGGTGATACCCAGATGATGGAATACCGTGGACGTCAGGCGAATGGCGCGGGCTTTCTTTAGTAGTTCACATGACCGTTCTGGTTTCCTCAAGTATCGAAGGATTCTCCCGCATTTGCAGAGGACGGAGCTGTCATTGGAATCGAACGTCAGGGCTCTCTCGCACGCCTGCTCTGCATTCATGTGTGCTATGGAACAAAAGTCCCCATTCAATGGCGTTCTGAAAACCATGAACAACAGCATGGCCATCTCGGAGTAGGCCTTGGCTTTCAGGTTCCTGCAGTCACACTCCTGTGCAACTTCCATGAGAAGGAACAGGAGTCCTCGCTGTTCGGCTTCACTCTCTGCCGATGGTACTGATACTATGCTCTGGGGTCCGATCCGAACCAAACGCCGTTTTGTCAGGGCTAAGCCAAACTTCCAAAGCATTTTTCTGGTTCCCTGGCTCGTGGTATCACTTCTTCGAACTTTATGACGGCTATGGGAAAGAAGCTGGGATTTAGTCGAGAGTAAGCAAATGCCAGCTCAGCTTTGGCTAGCACCACCAAGTAGGAAAATTCTTTGTCCTGGGTCTTCAATTTAATCAAAGAGTCTACCAGCTCATCGGCTTCGGAGAGCTGCATCTGATTCCATAGGATGACAGCCTTGTTTGCCAGAGTGACCAAGTTCTTCCTTTGATCGCCCATCTTTAGAACCAGCTCCAGCTGTTCTAATGCATCTTTCGGTTGGTTCAGCCGATACAGGAGATACGCCAGCATGTTCCTGGCACGAGCCGTTTCAAGACTAGTCCTGTAACCAGCAGACATAGCAGACTCCAGACCTGACTTGAGTCGCTTCAGATTTTCTGGGTCCAGTCGTTCCTGGTCCTGCAGTTGAAAAGTGTGGGGATAGTCCGCTAGCTGGGGTGTAGAACCTGCTCTTTTCCTGCTGTGATAGACTGAATTGCTCCATCAAGGCACACAGCGAATCTGAACAGACAAAAACATTATGTTTCCATCAGGGCACACAGCGAATCTGAACAGACAACATTATGTTCCATCAAGGCACACAGCGAATCTGAACAGACAACAAATATTATGTTCCATCAGGGCACACAGCGAATCTGAACAGGCAACAACATTATGTTTCCATCAGGGCACTCAGCGAATCTGAACAGACAACAACATTATGTTTCCATCAAGGCACACAGCGAATCTGAACAGACAACAACATTGTGTTTCCATCAAGGCACACAGCGAATCTGAACAGACAAACATTATATTTCCATCAGGGCACACAGCGAATCTGAACAGACAACAACATTATGTTTCCATCAAGGCACACAGCGAATCTGAACAGACAACAACATTATGTTTCCATCAAGGCACACAGCGAATCTAAACAGACAAACAACATTATGTTTCCATCAGGGCACACAACGAATCTGAACAGACAACAACATTATGTTTCCATCAAGGCACACAGCGAATCTGAACAGACAACAACATTATGTTTCCATCAATCTGCACACAGCGAATCTGAACAGACAACAACATTATGTTTCCATCAAGGCAAACAGCGAATCTGAACAGACAACAACATTATGTTTCCATCAGGGCACACAGCGAATCTGAACAGACAACAACATTATGTTTCCATCAAGGCAAACAGCGAATCTGAACAGACAACATTATGCTTCCATCAGGGCACACAGGGAATCTGAACAGACAACAACATTATGCTTCCATCAGGGCACAAAGCGAATCTAAACAGACAACAACATTATGTTTCCATCAGGGCACTCAGCGAAACTGAACAGACAAAAACATTATGTTTCCATCGGGCACACTGCGAATCTGAACAGAGAACATTATGTTTCCATCAGGGCACACAGCGAATCTAAACAGACAACAAACATTATGTTTCCATCGGGCACACTGCGAATCTGAACAGACAACAACATTATGTCCCATCAGGGCACACAGCGAATCTGAACAGATAACAGATTATGTTTCCATCAGGGCACACAGCGAATCTGAACAGACAAAAAACATTATGTTTCCATCAAGACACACAGCGAATCTGAACAGGCAACAACATTATGTTTCCATCAGGGCACACAGCAAATCTGAACAGACAAAAAAACATTATGTTTCCATCAGGGCACACAGCGAATCTGAACAGACAACAACATTCTTTCCATCAAGGCACACAGCGAATCTGAATAGACAACAAACATTATGTTTCCATTAGGGCACACAGCGAATCTGAACAGACAAAAACATTTTGTTTCCATCAGGGCACACAGCGAATCTGAACAGACAACAACATTATGTTTCCATCAGGGCACACAGCGAATCTGAACAGACAAAAACATTATGTTTCCGTCAGGGCACACAGGGTATCTGAACAGACAACAACATTATGTTTCCATCAGTGCACACAGCGAATCTGAACAGACAACAACATTCTTTCCATCAGGCACACAGCGAATCTGAACAGACAACAACATTATGTTTCCATCAAGGCACACAGGGAATCTGAACAGACAACAACATTATGTTTCCATCAGGGCACACAGCGAATCTGAACAGGCAACAACATTGTTTCCATCAGGGCACACGAAACTCCACAAGGGGAACAGCTGTAAAAACAGACACTAATGATAAAAAGTGTGTAGGGATTTTTTTTAAAGAAATAGAGCCTAAGGGTGGGGCGAGGAGGTGGCGGTGGAAGAGAGAGAGAGAGAGAGAGAGAGAGAGAGAGAGAGAGAGAGGGGGGGGGGGGGGGGCTCATAAACGTGGGTGGGGATGAAAGTACATGGGCTATTCATAGGACTGTGTGTGCGTAGGGCTGTGTGTAGACAGAGTGATAAGTTGAGTATGCAACATACACAGGCTTATGT
>JADBJO010000352.1:432500-437500 GCA_016801955.1 Conus betulinus | reverse complement strand
TGTGTGTGTGTGTGTGTGTGTGTGTGTGTGTGTGTGTGTGTGTGTGTGTGTTGTCGTTTTTTTTTTCTTTTTTTTTTCCAATTGTGTGACCATTTTTAATCCCACTATTGATTAGGCAGACATGTCCTGTCTTTCAGTATCTTGGCGGAACACGAAAACACGCTAAGACTTTCTCTGTGAACCACATCGACACATGATGATGGGCTGCTGCTTTTCAGCGAAGGGCGAGGTAAGGTTTTTTTGGGTTTTTTTTTCAAATATGTTCCATTTCTTGTTCTTCTGTTTTGTTTGTTTGTTTTTGTTTACGCATCTTACGTTTACACACAATTTGAAGTCTGATTCTTAGAAAATATTTAACAAGTATTTGCTGTATTATTGTTGAAAACCGAAGAGCCAAATCGTTCGCAAAAATATTGGAAAACAGCTTACAACATCGGAGATACTTTTCAGCTGTTGGTAAGATCACTGGTGTCCGCCATATTGTGAAGGTTCGTTCAGCGGTCGAGAAAATCGAATTATTAGTTGCGTCCCTTTTCCAGGCCTGTTATCATCATTCAGTCTCTAGGTTTAGAATGGGTAATAATTATGGCAAACAGAAAGAAAAAAAAAGGGAGAGAACTCACAACTCTCCTGCCAGTCCCCAGTCTCAAAACGCTTAAGTGAGTCTAGAAAGTAGACCAAATATTCAAAATTCTTAAAATAAAACGAACAATTCTGTCGTGGAGAAGGGAGACGTTGATAGTAAAAAAACAAAAAAAAAACAAACCAGGGTAGGTAATGTTTGCTCCCATGGCTTTCATACTGTAATTATAACTGACATTTCTCTGCCATGGTTTGCTTACCCTGTTTGTCATATGTTGAGTGGAAAGAAAATCACTTAAACCAGTAATAAAACAAACAGACAAACAAAAAAAAAAAAAAGAAAAAAGTCGTTTTCACTTTATACTGACCAAAGCCTACCTAAGCCATTTCGGAAACGAGTCATTAAAAACAGTGTTGTAAACAATGACAGCAGTGTGCCATAGAGAGTTGAATGGGTCGGGTTCATTTACTCGCGACCTAACAGGTGAGCACCTGCTCACGACCTGATAGGTGAATACCTCCTCACGACCTGACAGGTGAATACCTCTTCACGACCTATAGGTGAACACCTCCTCACAACCTAACAGGTGAACACCTCCTCACGACCTAATAGGTGAACACCTCACAACCTAACAGGTGACCACCAGCTCACGACCTGATAGGTGAACACCTCCTCACGACCTAACAGGTGAATACCTCTTCACGACCTAATAGGTAAATACCTGTTCACGACCTAAATAGATGAACAGCAGTTCACGACCTAATAGTGAGCACCTGCTCACGACTTATTTGGTGAACAGCTGCTCACGACCTAATAGGTAAATACCTGCTCACGACCTAATAGGTAAACACCTGCTCACGACCTCATAGGTGAATACCTGCTCACGGCCTGATAGGTAAATACCTGCTCACGACCTAATAGGATATACCTTGCTCACGACCACATAGATAAATACCTGCTCACGATCTTACAGGAAACTACCTGCTCACGACCTAATACGTGAACATCTGCACACGACCTAATAGGTAAATACCTGCTCACGACCTAACAAGAGAATACCTGCTCACGACCTAACAAGAGAAACCTGCTCACGACCTAACAGGAGAATACCTACTCACAACCTAATAGGTAATCTGCTCACGACCTAATAGGTAACCTGCTCACAATCTAATAGGTGCATACCTGCTCACAATCTAATAGGTAAATGCCTGCTCACGACCTACCAGAAGAATACCTACTCACGACCTAAAAGGTAACCTGCTCACGACCTAGTAGGTGAATACCTGCTCACGACCTGATAGGTAAATACCTGCTCACGACCTAATAGGTGAAAACCTACTCACGACCAAATAGGGAACCTGCTCACGACCTAATAGGTAGCCTGCTCACGATCTAATAGGTGAATACCTGCTCACGACCTGATAGGTAAATATCTGCTCACGACCTAATAGGTAAATACCTGCTCACGACCTAATAGGAGAATACCTGTTCTCGACGTAATAGGTGAATACTTGCTCGCGATCTAATAGGTAAAATACCTGCTCACGACGTAATAGGTGAATATCTGCTCACGACCTAACAGGAATATACCTGCTCACAACGTAATAGGTGAACAGCTGCTCACGACGCAATAGGTGAACAGCTGCTCACGACGTAATAGGTAAATGCCTGCTTACGACGTAATAGGTACCTACCTGCTGACGACCAATTAGGTAAATACCTGCTCACGACCTAACAGGTGAACAGCTGCTCACGACGTAATAGGTAAACACCTGCTCACGACCTGATGGGTGAATATCTGCTTATGACCTAGTAGGTGAATACCTGCTTACGATCTGGTAGGTAAATACCTGCTTACGACCTAATAGGTGAACAGTTACGACGTAATGGGTGAATACCTGCTTACGAGCTAATAGGTAAATACCTGCTCACAACCTAACAGGAAAATACCTGCTCATGACCCAATAGGTGAACAGCTGCTCACGACCTAATAGGAAAATGCCTGCTCACGACCTAATAGGTGAACAGTTGCTCACGACCTAATAGGTAAATACTTGCTCACGAGCTAATAGATAAATACCTGCTCAGGACCTAACAGGAAAATGCCTGCTCACGACCTAATAAGTGAACAGCTGCTCACGATCTAACAGGAAAATACCTGCCCGCGACCTAATAGGTGAACAGCTGCTCACGACCTAATAGGTGAATACCTGCTTACAACCTAATAGGTAAAGACCGTGCCGTTTTCCTACCAATTGCACCCAAGTTTACATGATTCCGCGAATGCCATAGCCCAATATACGCATCACAATATTGATCAGTCAAAGAGACCGATATGAAATGTAAAAGGGAAATTTCATTCAGCTTCTTTCCGTTTGAAATCCCCTATTCATCTTCGATGTAAATGTAAAACCTTTTTTTAATGTGTCTTTAATGCCTAAAGATCAAAAAGCGTATTCTTTAATTATGTTTATTCAGCACCCACCCACTCTATTCCCTACCCACACCTCACGCCCCATCCTATCCCCCACCCACCCACCCCCTTGTACACGTACGTGCACACGCGCGCGCGCGCGCGCGCACGCACGCACGCACGCACACACACACACACACACACACACACACAGATGTCTGTCTGAAACGTGGCTGTGTGATCAGATTTCTGATGACAGTGTTTTTATTGATGGATTTGGAACACCTGTTAGAACTGACCGTGAAAACTTTGAACAGATGAGACAAGAGAAGGTGGCCTGCGCCTGTACGTCAAAGAGCGTTTTTGGGGACAGAGCAAATATGACTGTGAAAAAAAGAGACTGAGCACCCCTGACCTTGACCTGTTTGCTTGTCACTCCGACCCCGTGACCTGCCCCGTGAATTTGGGAGAGTGTTCGTCACCGTCATGTACACCCCCCCCCCCCCCCCCCCACCCCCCCCCCCCCCCCATCCAAAAACTGCACGCGCCGCAAGTTGATTTTGTCTCGTTCGTTCGTCATTTATAAGATGGATTGCCCCCGGTCTTCTCGACGAGGGTGGCAGAACGTTGCAGGTCCTCCCGTCCTCCGTAGAGCTTACGGGCCACTGGGATTGGGTCGGGCCAGGTTTTCTCTCGGAGCGCTTGGTGGAGCGGGCAGGACTGCAGCAGATGTTCTGTTGTCTGGCTGCCTGTTCTGCAGGGGGCACTGCTCTGTGTTGCCAGGCTGCAAATGATATTATTTCCGGCGTTGTGCGAGAATTAGAATTAGACGCTATCCCTGATGCTCCAAATTTTGTTCTTGGTGATTTTAATCAATGTGATTTCCGGTCTGTTTTACCCTCTTTTAACCAGTATGTCACATGTGCAACCCCGTCTCAACAAGAAGCTTGATTTGTGTTATGGTAATATCCTAAATGCTTGTAAGTCTGTGGCCCTTCCTGAAACAGGTAAATCTGATCACAACACGGTACATTTGATCCCCTCTTACTGACCTGTTATTCAAACCCAACCTGCTGTGCAGAAAACCGTAAAAATTTGGTCACCTGATAGCATAGAACAACTGCGGACTTCCTATGGGTGTACAGACTGGGACGCGTTTTTTAAAAAAATTTTTTTTTTAAAATTCTTGTGTTGATATGGATGAAGCTGCTATGTTATTTCTGATTATGTTACCTTTTGTGAAAACATGTTGATACCAAAGAAAACTGTTAATTTTTTTTTTTCCAAATAATAAACCTTGGGTTTTCAAATCTTTAAAGAAAACACTTAATGAAAATAAAATCGCGTTTCAATCGAAGGATAATTTTGCAAAGAAAACATTTCAAAGAAGACTCTAAGACATGAAATAAAGGATGCAAGGATAGCATACAGAACAAAAAATAGAAAAGCAGTTTGAGTCGGGAAACATGCAAAATGCATACGATGGTCTAAAAGCTCTCACTGAACAGAACAAACCACTAAGTGTTTGTAATCCACCAGAAGAAAAATGTTGTTATTTTGCTAACAAACTGAATTATTCTTATTGCCCTTTTGAAATGAATTGTGTAGGCGAAAATTTGGAAACTGTTATGTCGAATGTTTCAAACAACTGTGATAACTCTGATGGAGTTTTATATATTGATGATTCTGCTGTTCGAGGTTTGTTCAAAAGATCAAGATAAGTAAAGGCAGGACCAGACAATATATGTGGAAATCTTTTCAAATCATGTTCAGAACAATTGTCATACCTTTTTTTTTGTTTGTTTGTTTGTTTTAGGTTGTTCTTATTGTCTTTGAATTGTGGAGCTGTGCCCTCTGTCTGGAAAAAATCAACAATTTGTCCTGCACCAAAAACAAGAAAACCTTGTATTTTGAATGACTATAGACCTGTTGCACTGACATCTCTTGTACTGAAATCTTTTGAACACCTTGTCCTTCATATTCTTCTTCCTCAAGTCAAACAAC
>JADBJO010000352.1:422500-427500 GCA_016801955.1 Conus betulinus | reverse complement strand
AAAAAAAAAAAAAAACAAAAAAAAAATTGCGATAACTTTCTCGCTGCATCAGTACAAACTCACATAGACAATACTTACTCTGATCATCAAAAAATCTACACGGATGGATCGCTGTGGACAATCAGGAAACGGGGTCAGCTTTACTTATTTCTTCTTTAAACGTGGATAGATCTTTTATGTCGGAAAGGAAAAGATCTATATTCACTGCTGAGCTTAATGTCATGTAACGGCCCTATGCCACTAACTTTGATGAAGAAAATATTTCAAATAGTTTTCTGTGTTGAATCAAAGTCAGTTTTTATGTGTTCTGAGCAAATAGAGATGCCGTAGTGAAGCAAGGCCTTATCGGTGAAATCAATTATTTAACACATTTCATGGTTTTGAGAGGTAGTAACACTACATTCTGTTAGGTACTCATACATTGCAGAATCCATTTTTAATGAACTGACAGACTGACAGAAAGTGAACCACAACGTACTAACAATGTATAAAGTTTCAATATTCAACTGCCTTTTATAGCGAGATATAGAGTATTACAAAATATTTGCTGGAAGCATTTCGGAAAGAAACCAGGTCTCTGGTTATTTTTTGACCACTTGAGCACGTCTGTCACCGTAGTATAGTAATATTTTAAGAACCCATTACGGCTTATCATATGTATTATTTCTTTCGATAAATACTCTACTGTTGACACACTTGGGTGTTCTTTGAACTTTTGGTTTGTAAAGTTCAAAACAACAGTATGTCCATGTTTTTATGACATCTTCGTCCTGTATGAGATAGTTTCCCACCTTTGTCCTGAAGTGTGCCGACTTTGTTATTGTTTGATCAAGTCGTTTACGGTCTCAAAAACTTTCTTTTGCCTCGTTGTCGTCTTTCTGTTTTCTTTTTTAGTCTTCACACGGCTGTTTTTTCCTGCTTTCCTTTGCACGCTGCATTTCTGGACTGATCCTTCTGTTCACAGCTCTGTATCTCTCCCCTTCCCTCTCAGTCTTCCTCAGCGGTTTTAAGATCTTTCTGGTGTCACACGTGTCCAAGATGTTGCTTGGATCCATGGCTCGGATGTCCGGCTGCTACCCTCCAGCAGGAAACTTTCGTGTGTGTTTTTTCCCCTGAGTGCTTATACACAAGATGGTAAATTCCGCATTCATTTTGAACTCAATTTGATGAGATAAATGATTGCTCGTTCTTCGTTTTTATTGTCTTGAATGTTTATTGTTTTGTCTGAAGAAGACCAAAGAGGTCGTAACGCGGCGTATTTCGTCTTGTAGTTTGTGTGTCTCTTTCGTTCGGCGGAAACAGTAGTTTTTCTTTTAAGTTTGTTTCAGTTTCCGCCTGCAGTCGCCTCCCTTTGAAACTCACAAGGTGCTAGCCTTAAAGCGTGTCCTGATACAACTCACAAGGTGCTAGCCTTAAAAGCGTGCCCTGAGACAACTCAAGGTGCTAGCCTTAAAAGCGTGCCCTGGGACAACTCACACGGTGCTAGCCTTAAAAGCGTGCCCTGAGACAACTCACAAGGTGCTAGCCTTAAAAGCGTGCCCTGAGACAACTCACAAGGTGCTAGCCTTAAAAGCGTGTCCTAATACAACTCAAAGCGGCGAATGCCTATGTCCCTCAAGCGCGAATGACTTATCCTAGCGAGGCCAATGATGACAATGATTTCACAGTTTATAGTATATCGTATACATGTATTCTATGTATCTGTACCGATATACAGTAAAAAATAATCATCAATGCATGCTGTATTACCAGATTTTTCGACACATTGATCAAATGTCAACGTTTCACACACGCACAACTACACACGCATACGTGCGCGCGTGCACACACACACACACACACACACACACACACACACACACACACACACGCACGCACGCACGCACGCACGCACGCACGCATGCACGCACGCACGCACGCACGCACGCGCACACACACATACTTGCATTAAAGCATTAAGATAACTCTATGATTAACAGAACACCATTTCACACAATTCATAAAAAGATTATCTTCAAACACCTCTATGTCTCTGTCTCTCTGTCTCTGACTCTGTCTCTCTCTGTCTCTCCGTTTCTGTCTCTGTCTCTTTCTGTCTGTTTGTCTGTCTGTCTCTATCTCTATCTCTATCTCTGTCTCAGTCTGTCTGTCTGTCTGTTTTTTGTCTCTCTCTCCCTCCCTCCCTCTGAAATCTCTCTCTCTCTCTCTCTCTCTCTCTCTCTCTCTCTCTCTCTGTGTGATATGATACGGTGGCAGCAACAAACTTCTGGCAGCGTTGATTTGCAGTTGATCTGTTTGTACAGCCAGTATCTAGATGTAAATAACTGCTGAAAGCTGTTTGTATGGCCAGTATCTAGATGTGAATAACTGCTGAAAAGCTGTTTGTATGGTCAGTATATAGAAGTGATTAACTCTTGAAGGTTTTTGGTAGAGCCAGAATCTAGAAGTGATTAATTGCTAAAACTGTTTGTATGGTCAGTATTTAGAAGTAATATTAATACTTGAAGGTTTTTGATGGAGCAAGAATCTAGCTATGATTAATGGCTAAAAAATGTTTGTATGGCCACTATGTAGAAGTGATAAACACACTGAAGGGTTTGGTAGAACCAGTATTTATAAATTAAAATGCTGAAGGCTTTCTGTAAGGTCAGTATGTAGAAATAACTAACTGAAGATTTTTGGTAGGACCGGTAATTCTAAGTGATTAATTGCTGAAAATTGTTTGTATGGTCAGTATCTAAAAGTAATAGACATTTTATGTGCCTTGGTGCTATTGACGAATTGCTCATAATTTTTTTTTCAACTGGCAGGGATTAATGCAAACTAATCATTCCTCAGTCATGAAGAATTTTGGTGAGGGGGGGGGGGGGGGGGGGGGGGAAGGAGGAGAGAGATTGAAAGGTTGTTTGCAGGGTCAGTACCCACAGGTGATTCACACTGGAAGGCCGCTGGGAGGGTCATTATCTAGAAGTTACTAACATTGACAGGACGTTGGCCGGATTCATGTCTTGAAGTTATAAGCATGTTAGGTGTCTAGTTGCAAAACTGACACACCCACCAATGCAGATTTTACATTCCCCTCTTTTGAGAACCGGTGAAATGCATATCTAGACTATCATAGTTGCATTATTCTATTCTAACGCAGTTCAAATTCCAAACCCATTCTATTCACGAGAACCGGTGCATGTGCACGGCTAAACGCACCATGTTATTGCGTTGTTCTGGCGCAGTTCAAATATCACTAGTTCTATTCACGAGAACCGGTGCATGAGCACGGCTAAACGCACCATGTTATTGCGTTGTTCTGGCGCAGTTCAAATATCACCAGTTCTATTCACGAGAACCGGTGCATGAGCACGGCTAAACGCACCATGTTATTGCGTTGTTCTGGCGCAGTTCAAATATCACCAGTTCTATTCACGAGAACCGGTGCATGAGCACGGCTAAACGCACCATGTTATTGCGTTGTTTCTGGCGCAGTTCAAATATCACCAGTTCTATTCACGAGAACCGGTGCATGAGCACGGCTAAACGCACCATGTTATTGCGTTGTTCTGGCGCAGTTCAAATATCACCAGTTCTATTCACGAGAACCGGTGCATGAGCACGGCTAAACGCACCGTGTTATTGCGTTGTTTTGGCGCAGTTCAAATATCGAAACGTTTCAGTCTCACTGGCTCGATCCCTCTTTCAGTAAGAACCCTAAAACCACTTTTCAGATGTAACTAGGCACAGTATATTTGTGCAGCAAACTGATGTACTGCTCCCCCCCCCCCCCCCCCCCCCCCCCTCCCCCCCCCCCCAATGAAACGAAATTATTTTTAACGTTTGTTTGTTCAAAACGATAATCTTAAGTAAACAAACGACCAGAGCAGTAATGATTATAATAATAACGATGATAACAATAATGATAGTTATGATAATGATAATGATAAGAATCATAATGCTGGAGATAATAATATTGATAGTGATGATAATAATGGTAAGAAGAGTGAAGATGATGATGATGATGATGATGATGATGATGATGATGATGATGATGATGATGATGATAGTAACGCAAAGCAGAAAATGTGAAGCCCAAGACAAATTACCAACGACATGGGGGTTACCAAGAAGACATTAAAAAAAAAAAAAACAACAGCTGGTAACTCACGATCAATACCGATTACATCCAGTAACGGCAGGTCGGCATTACGCACACAATAGCCCGCCTCCACAAAATAAAAAAATATAATAACACCCCCCCCCCCCCCTTCCCAAAGCCTGTTACATAATTATCTTCTCTTGTCCATGAATGTGGAGTGTGTTAGAATCAGTGGCGTAAAGGGTGGCAAGGAGGAGGGGGGGGGGGGGGGGGGGGGGGGGGGGGGGGGGGGGGGGGGGACTGGGTAACGTGGGAGGGAGAGAGCGAAGGTGAGGAGAAGCGCGGGGGTGGAGGTGTATGAAAAGAAGGGGAGGAGGATAGTGTGCTTGGAGACGCTACCCAACGTGACCTCCTGTAGGATTAATCATTGGGAATGTGTGTGTGTGTGTGTGTGTGTGTGTGTGTGTGTGTGTGTGTGTGTGTGTGTGCGCGCGCGCGCGCACGCACTCAACAGAATCTTTGGACCATGTAATACGTTCAGTAACAACAGATTTAGAAAGAGTAGGCCTATTGGTAATCATCCCCTCATTTCAAGATTTCAATTTGAACTCCACAGATAAATGCCACGATTCAATATGATCACCAGCATGCAAAGAGCATCCCCACGAAGAAAATAGATCTTCTGATATAATAACATAATCAATGACGCTACAACCCATGTGAGAGAAACAAGTAAATTCACCGTTTTCGTCACCCCAGCGGCAAACATTGACAATAACACAATTTTGCACAAGAAAGAAAATGTGAACGAGTCCGATAACTACCGTGGTATAACATTAACTAGTATTGTTAGTAAAATATACACGGTTTGTTTCGAACAAAAGACTCACTAAGTGGACAGAAAAGGAAGAGA
>JADBJO010000352.1:410000-412500 GCA_016801955.1 Conus betulinus | reverse complement strand
ATCTTGACTCCCATTGAAGTCTAAGACAATCATAGACGCAAAATATTACGCCTAGGCACAAACGAACATTGGAAAAGAAACAGCGTAAAAGAGAAAAGAGGTAAAAAGAGACAAAAATAAAAACCTAGAATGGCACTAGAAACCGCAATGATTTTCACCGCGGCCGAGCAGATGGTAAATCCATCATTTGATCCGAGTCTGCACCAAAGGTGGGTTGAAAGATTAATTGTTTACTGTCATAATTTTGTTTTATGTAATTGGAAGCCAGGCTTCATTTTCGAAAAAAAATCAAATCAATAAAAAAAAAACTCATGTGAGAAAGTCAGTTCACAAGTGAAAAGAAAAAAAGCTTTTCAGCCAGGGGAAGTAAATATTAGAAATGATCTGAAAGAGTTACATTTCCGTCATTCATGGAAAAGACAGAATGCCATTTCTGATATCACCAGAACGCTCAAATATTCCATCAAGATAAACCACTTCCAAAGATAAATATCAATATGTAATAAATAATGTCGCCGAGTTCCTTGTTGGGTGCTTTTTTTTTTTTTTTGATAGTTTTTTGCTGATTTGATGATTTGATCCAGGTTAGCCATTTTCTTCAGATCTTAAACAGAATTTAATGGGGTTATTCCTTGGGCTACAGTCAAGTCCCGCTATCCACACGAGGAGGCAGCTCGTGGTGTGCCAGGAACAACATGGCACATTGATCCAGAAGGTTGTTGAGGTGGAAGATTGGGACAGAACGATGGAGACAACCTCCTCGTCGCCATTGGCGGTCTTCTTGAAGCCCTGCAGGGCACCGTCTTCTGCGGACCATAATTGTCTGACCGAAATCACCATAAACGGCCTGCAAGAGCTCCTTCGACAACGTTCAGGGGGAGTTTCTTCCCTTGCTGAGCAGTGACTGATGGAGTGGTGGTGACTTTCGGTGAACCTCAGTGTCTAGTCAGGACTGATTCCAAGTGGCCTGCAAATTTTCCCCCTTTATACCTCCACTCTCCCTCCTCCCCTCTGTGAGACGGAATTTCAGCTGACCCGCCATCTTCAGGACAACTGAGAACCAGTGCCCCGTGGGACAGGACGGCCACCGAGCAAGAAGTCAGGCCGACTGTTGGTGCTGAAGACAGCCCTGGAAAGCGACCCCGGTGACGACCACTCTCCAGACGGATCATCCCACGGGGGACGAAATGCCCGATCCCATCACAAGACACCACATATCTTGTTGCAGCTAATATCTGTGACCACTCACCATTACCGTTAGACTGAACATAGCACATTCTTCACTCTGAAACATGCAAACCACAAGCAGCCTTGCCAGTGAAATCCAAAGTCGAATGGACCAGCTCTAGTCTTACAACAAAACAAAGCTCACCATCTGACAATGACCAAGAGAAGACCAAAAATGGTTTGTTGCGTATAGACCAGTGAACCATTGCAATTTTAACAAGGTGTTTCCCCAGTATATAGTGAGGGGACCCGACAAGCGTCTTGTAAAGTGAAGACGAAACCTGACAACGAACAAACAACTGTGAAAGTGCCAGCAGTCTCCAGTTCTCGGGTCTGGCATCAAAATAGAGAGATGCACGACTATCTGCCAGAGGGCAAAGAACCGAAGGAAGAGCCAGACTCCACACAGACTCTGAACAACCTGGCCTTGAGATCCTCCAGCGAAAGAGGACCTTAACCTCCACTGCTCCTCCCTCCCCTTCCCCCATCCCACCTCGGCTCCCTTCTTACTTCTTGTAATAAGAAGAAAAGGCACCCCTCACTTTTTTTTTTTTTTTACTAGTTAAAGGAAATGGCTTCTCTGTTTGCAATGCGCGTCAGTGGCCTCTCTTTGTATTTCTCAAACGCCAGTGCAATCATCTATCTCGCCCTGACTCCCCGCCTCAAACTGTTTGGCAGCGTTCAATGGAGGGTGGACGTGCCAGGGGTAGACTGAAAAACTGCTGGATCGGCAATATCGATAGCTGTACACCATTTACAATAGCTCTACCACGTTGCACATGACGGAGAATTGAGCGCTGTGGTGATATGCTGCAGGGCCCATCAATGCACGACTACGATCTTCATGGCACTAAGTTTTTTTTCTTTATCAGTTTACTTGATATGTTTCCATTGTGTGTGACAAAACCAAGGAAAAGGAAATGAACAATGTCATGTTCACTGCAAAAATTAAATCCTGTGTAGTTGAATCAGTTTATTAGCCTAGATTACTTCCTAGTTGTTTTGCGGAAAGATCTAATATAAAATATTCGCCCCAGTTAACCTGAGAGTGAGCAACATACTTCGATCTTTAACACCTGATATTCTGATATCGCGTGCACCTCTGTGAATGTGTGTGTGTGTGTGTGTGTGTGTGTGTGTGTGTGTGTGTGTGTGTGTGTGTGGTGTGTGTGTGTGTGTGTGTGCGTGCATGCGTGCGTGCGTGTGTGTGTGTGTGTGTTGTGTGTGTGTGTGTGTGCGTGCGTGTGTGCCTGTGTGCGTGTGTGTACACGCA
>JADBJO010000352.1:402500-405000 GCA_016801955.1 Conus betulinus | reverse complement strand
ACCTCAGAACCTGAATCGGAAGTCACCTCAGAACCAGAATCAGAATTGACCTCTGAACCTGAATCAGAAGTGACCTCAAAACCTGAATCAGAAGTGACCTCTGAACCAGAATCAGAAGTGACCACTGAACCTGAATCGGAAGTCACCTCAGAACCAGAATCGGAAGTTACTTCAGAACCAGAATCAGAGGTCACATCAGAACCAGAATCAGAAGTCACCTCAGAACCAATAGCAGAAGTCACCTCACAACCAGAATCAGAAGTCACCTCAGAACCAGAATCAGAAGTCACATCAGAACCTGAATCACATGTCACCTCTGAACCAGAATCAGAAGCCACCTCTGAACCAGAATCGGAAGTCACCTCAGAACCAGAATTGGAAGTCACCTCTGAACCAGAATCAGAAGTCACCTCAAAACCAGAATCAGAAGTCACTTCAGAACCAGATCAGAAGCCACCTCAGAACCAGAATCGGAAGTCACCTCAGAACCAATATCAGAAGTGACATCGGAACCAGAATCAGAAGTTAGTTCAGAACCGGAATCAGAAGTTACCTCAGAACCAGAATCAGAAGTTAATTCAGAACCAGAATCAGAAGTCACGCAGCAGAACCGGAAGCCGAAATGAATGCAACCCAACCAGAGCCGGAATCTGAAGCAGCCGATGCAGAAGGACGACCGTCTGCTGCAGAAAAATCGTCGTCATCCCCCCCTGTTCTGCTGATGGTGGCTATCATCATTGGTAAGCGAACATGCTGCCAAAAGGTGATTGTGTGTGTGCAGGACAATGATTCGTGGCCATTTGGAGCTCGATTCGTGGCCATTTGGAGCTCGTGTGTGTGTGTGTGTGTGTGTGTGTGTGTGTGTGTGTGTGTGTGTGTGTGTGTGTGTGTGTGTGTGTGTGTGTGTGTGTGTGTGTGTGTGTGTGTGTGTGTGTGTGTGTACGTACTGTGCCTGTAGAATTTTCTCTTTATGAATATGGTCTGTTGTATTCATATCGTTCTCATGCAGACAGAAGGAGAGAGAGCGCGTGGGTTGGGGGGGGTGGGAAAAGGTCGTTCACACATGTAGACAATAGTGTTTATCTGAAAGCAGTTAAGTGCTCTCTCTCTCTCTCTCTCTCTCTATCTTCTCTCTCTCTCTCTCTCTCTCTCTCTCTCTCTCTCTCTCTCTCTCTCTCTCTCTCTCTCTCTCTCTCTCTCTCACACACTCACACACACACACACACACACACACACACACACACACACACACACACACACACACATACGCATGCACAGAAAGAATTATACGTTAGAAAAAAAAAAATTATGAGAGAGCGGGAGAGAAAGAGACCGACCGACCGACCGACCGACAGACAGTCAGACAGATACAGAGACAGACAAACAGACAGACAGACACATTCTGACAAAAAAAAAATGGAGACTAACTGCATCTAATTCATGAAGCGCGTTCTGTCTGTCTGTCTGTCTTTCTGTCTGTTGTTCTGTGTCTTAAGTTGTCTGTAGTTATACATATCGACAGTTTCAGCATAGCCTTGTCCAGCTTGGATTGGGAGAGCACTAGGATTCTAGGCACGCTAACAGCAAAGCACTTAACGCTTTAAAAAAAAAAAAAAAAAGAAAAAAAAAAAGTTGCCTCGTAGACGCATATGGCGACGCAAAAACTATATCGGGATCATAAGAGCAGGAGGAAAAAAAAAAAAAAAAGCAAAAAACAAAAAAAAAACAACAACAATAAAAACAACAACAAAAAAGCCTCTATGTGCGTTCAGATAAATCCAATACATTAAATTTTCTACCAGACGGATTAGCTCAGTTTAAAAAGCTTTAGACTGAAGACCTGTAGATCGTCGGTTCGATCCTAGGGGTAGGCTTTCTGCTTATTTTTCGTGTTTTTTTTTCCCTTTTTCTTCATTCTTGATCCTTTTGTTGTTGTTGTGTTGTTGTCGTTGTTGTTGTTGTTGTTTGTCGTTTACTTGAAGGAATTCGAAGCTGAGGTTGGGCGACAGGGAAGGGAAGAAGGGGACGGGAAAGGTGGGACAAGAGGGAAAGGGGGGAAATCGGAGAAAAGACAGGGGACTGGAGTAGAGGAGGGTGGAGGGGAACGGGGATGGGGGGGGGGGGGGGGATAGGGGAATAGGGGAGGGGCGATAGGAGGAAGGGGAAGAAGGAGGAAAGGTGGACGGGGTTGGGGAGGGGGGGGGGGAGAGACAGGGGAAGGAGAGAAGGAGAGAGCAGGGGCGGCAGGGGTGGGGCAGGGGGGGGGGGGGGGAGGGGTACGGGGTAGAGAAATGAGATGGGAGGGTAGGATTAGTAAGGACATAAAGTGAAACAGACAGAGGACAGACAGGAGACAGACAGACAGATGCGCGGGCGTGCGCGCGCGCACACACACACACACACACACACACACACACACACACACACACACACACACACACACACACACACACACACACACACACACACACACACACACACACGCGTACGCATACTCACA
>JADBJO010000352.1:395000-397500 GCA_016801955.1 Conus betulinus | reverse complement strand
CACACACACACACACACACATGAAATACACTATTGTTCGTGGCTATAATATCCCTTTCGTCAGTACGCGTAATCAGATCAAGCCACAATCCATGTCCACATTGTGGTGAATTATGCAAACACATCATCACTGAACATACAACATGATTCTTGTGGAGAGCAGACGGATACCATTAAACACTCCTCACTGCCCACCGAAATGCTGCGATGACCGTTCACTGACCAGCAGCAATGATGATGTTCATGTGAATATCACGACACTCCTATGACCTGTCGGTAACTGAATTACACACTTGTACAGAAAATCTTTTGAAAGAATCAACAGTCAGTTCTGAGGCATTAGCGAAGGTGGCCTTGATTTCTCCTCCAGCTTGGGAAATGAAACAGGGCACATTTTGATCTTGATCACACTGATGTGAGCAAAAACTGACCAACCAAATATTTTATCTTATTCTGTAAAGATGCATATACAAGAGAAATATCCCCGACGTCTTAAAGTTTACACAGATGGTTCAGTCTCGTCTAATAATCAGCCAGGTTCTGCTTTTGTTATACCATCACAAAAGGTTGAAAAGGTATATTCATCGGAAAAGGCAGATCAATATTTGTCGCCGAAATGAAAGCTGTTATTATGGTGTTGTCACATTTAATTGGCTTCCCACAATCAATATTTAAAGCAGTTATTTGTGTCGATTCAATGTCTGATCTGCAAACCATAAAATTTCATGCCATCTTTAATATTTGGGGTATTGAGCTAGCTGATAGATGCGCAAAGAGAGGAGCCAGAAATGAAATGTGCGCCACGGTATTGAATATATGCTTTTCTTTACCTGAAGTCAATCTATCATTAAAGCAAACCGTCTGGTGCCGATTCAGAAACACTACAAAAAACACGTTGCTTGGTGTGGCTGATAGAAATACTCGTTTGATTAATTACGAACACGTAAACAGCATTCCTCATTGACAAGTGAAAAATATGTGCCAATACAGAAATTTCATTTTAATATTTTATAAACTAAAACTTGATGCCGCCTTAAAAACTAAATATACTAACGAAACAAGATGTATTTGTGGAGAACGAAGAATAACCAGCAAGCATCTGCTGTTTGACTGTTTACCTCTTCAAGCTCATTTCCCACATTATCAGGCATGTCTTTGTGTGATGTCTCTTCAGATTTAAAGTTTGCCTTCAATATTGTTTTTTTCTTTAATTTGTAGTCCAGTTAAGTATTTACTTTATTATTTACAAGTATGTTGTAGGGATGTTTAAAAGGACATTCATATGCACGTCGATAACCACATTATGCATACACTTACATAGTCACAGACATTTATGCATATCTCTCTCTCTCTCTCTCTCTCTCTCTCTCTCTCTCTCTCTCTCTCTCTCTCTCTCTCTCTCTCTCTCTCTCTCTCTCATATCACATATGTGAACAGACGTAAAACTGAAGTACTACCACACACATACATACGTACGTACATACATACATACACATATACATACATACACACACATACATACATACATACATACAGACAGACAGACAGACAGACAGACAGACAGACAGACAGACAGACAGACAGAAATGCTTGCATACATACATACATACATACATACATACATACATACATACATGCATGCATGCATACATACATACATACATGCATGCATGCATACATACATACAGACAGACAGCATATAGACATACATACATACATATATACATACATACATACATACATACATACATACATACATACATACATACATACATACATATGCGGACAGATATATAGAGACATATGACGTGCTTTAAACTGATACGTTCTGATGCTCTGTCCACAGTGAAGATCTGGACTGTAGTGGACCTGCTGAGAGAGGTGACACCAGCCGGAAGAACCAAGTGGACAGGGTACTGACCGAGCGCATCATGAATCACATCATGAGGCTCAACTCCATCACCTCCGACAGAATGGGCGTGCTCCACTCCCGAATACACCCCTTCAAGTCTGTATGAATTGTGTGCTCGGGGATACACTCCTTTAAATAGATATCAAGTCCACACTACTGAATATATATCCCTGCATCCCTTTAAAACTGTTTTAGTTATACACTCCAGAATACACCCCGGTGACAGTTTTACAGGACTGGACAGATATCCCTTTAAATTCGTATGAGTTTTTATACTCCAGAATACATCCCTCCAAGTCAGTATTACTTCTGCATTACTGAATACAACCTTTAAATCAGCATCAATTTTGTACTCCCGGATGCAGGTTTTCTAGTTCGTATTTGCTCTGCACCCAGAATACACCCCTCCTAATCAGTATCATGTTACGCTCCTGGATAGCTTCCCTTTAAATCAGTGTTCAGTTTTACACTCCTGGATACAATCCCTTGAAATCAATATCAGTTGCACACTCCTGAATACACTCCTTTTAAATCGGTACCAGTTTTACACTACTGGATACATTCCTTTTAAATCGGTATCCGTTTCACA
>JADBJO010000352.1:355000-390000 GCA_016801955.1 Conus betulinus | reverse complement strand
TCCCCCCCCCCCCCCAGAAATCGGCAGCAGGTGCAAGAGCTGCTTTCTCTTCCTGGTCTGACCGGAGCTGGCCTTGGTGTCCATGGGCCAGGCAGCTTAGGTGTCTCCGGACTGACACGAACCCTTGAAGTCCGTGGAGGATATGGATGTGAAGATTGTCTTGGTGGCGAGCTGCCTCTTTGAGGCCTCAGTGGGCGTGGCAGGACTGGCGGTCTGGGTGAAGACGGTGAACCTACGTCAGCCGATGATGGTGAAGGAGACAGTCATGGATGAGTGGATGTGTGGTGGGTGGCAAGAAATCATGCTCTTCAAAGACGTCCCTGCAACAGGGCCACATTTAGCAACGTTCAATGCTCTTTTTTGCAACTTTGAACTGTGCTTGCTACCCCCTTTTTGAATGATGCTATTATTTGTCCCCTTTTCTCTTGACTCCACAGACCATACTGTTTTAACATGTAGAATTTAACCTTTTGTATTTCAGTATTTTGGTCCGTAGAACTGTCGGTTTTTTTTTAATTCCCCGCACGTAGGCTGCTTTGACCCACCAATGGAAGGTCATGATTGCTATCACTTATATCGACAATCATACCATATAATATCATGTCATATGTGTGGAGTTAATTTTGATGAGAGGACTGCCCGTTGTGATAGGCTGAGCTGTAAACATTGAACTGAATCATGTAATACCATTTCATATATCATAGTATGGCGCAGATTTACAACTGCCTTGCCTGCTGTATAAATCAACGTTTGTTGTTGCCGTTGTTTGTTTATTAGTTTGTTGTTTTCAATAATAACTGTAGATTGAGGGTGCACAGCACATACTCTGACTTCCAACTCTGAAATTAGCCTGGGAAGCAAAATTCTTCCGTTTGTTTGTGTGCTGACTTTTTAAAACTGTTACTTTTTCTGCTCTAGCAATAGAAACTGGTAATAAATTCCAAAGGCATATAACCCTGTGAGCACAACAAAATGTGCAAGTATGTTAGTTTTTCAGAAACATTTACATTTATTTTAATAAAGTGTCTTCATCTTGTCAGTTTACTTACAAAGAAACATATTGTTAGTGGTTTTGATACATAAAGTACACAGAATTTTGAAAATCTCCATGCTATTATTCTTGCTTTTCATATACATGGCTGGGCAATTTCAATGCTTTTAATCCTTCCTTTGTATTTTCAGTTCCTCAAGCCAATAATTAGTTTAGAAAATCTCTACTGATTTTCTAACAGAGCTGTATGCTTCGTCATATATAGGGGACTACACACTAAACATTCCGGAACTAGTCTAACTAGGGATTTACAACGTGGTACCATTATATCTTTGCTCTTACACTGAGTGTGTGTGCAAACTTCCATGCCATTTCTTTTGCTGTTTTGAAGGTCGCTGGGATATGCTGTTCAAAAACAAGATTCCCGTCAACTATGGTCCCTATTTCTATCTCGATATATGTGAGTTGAAGTAACAGCCATACATAGATTATATGTATAATTGTGTTTATTGTTACTGATGTGCACGATTTTGCATTTTCACTGTTATATTTTACTTGCCAATTATTAGACCGCTTAACCATCTTGTCAATATAGGTTTGTAATCTTCATAATAAACTTCATCATTAAGAACGCTGCAGTAAGCCTTAATTTTATTAGCGAAACTTTTAAAAAGTAATTTGCAACATAAAGCAAATCATTATGAAATATGATATACAGAGGATGTCCATAGACACCACCTGGAGGAACACCATTGGTAACAGTAACATCACTGGTATTTTGATTTGTATCACCACTACTGGCGAACCAAAATATGTAAATTCGTTTCCAGTTCAGTCGAGAAATTTGTCCTGAATGTCACAGCCTTTCGTTTGATGTAATAATAGTTTTTTTTTTAGATCAAATCACAAGACATCAAGTGGAATGTTGTCATCAGTATAACCATCCAGTCATTTATCGTGCTTAGTATTTGTGTCGTATCGGATCCTCCAGACGTAAACCCAAACTGGGCGTTGGATAGTGAGTTATTGCAAATTGAAAGTTTATTTCATTCTTCCATAATAAAGCTTTTAGAAACTTTGCAAACACCTGATGTGACGCTTCCTGGTCAATGAATTCGCTGGGTTCATTTTTGCTTTTTTTTTTTTTTTTTTTTTTTCAATCAATCGGCTTAACTTTTAGCTGTCATGTACCATAGCCTCTCTTACTGTTTTACCCCCAAAAAATCTTTAAAGGAATTGTCATGTATTATTTTGTTTTCTTTGATAGTCTTTGATGCATTACATTAGAACAGACGCCTAAGATGCATTTAGATTAGATAATGTCTTATCTACTTCTTTTACTGTTGATTCTGTCTCTTGAATTCCATTTATCTATGTGCAATCTCTGGCTTTGAAAACACACGAGAAATATTAGTTGAGCACTGCAGGTTTTTCCCTTTTCAGCCTGGGAAATATACCATAAGGCATGGTGGGGTTCCTTATTCTCTTCTGGGTTTAGTCCTGAAAAAGACATCTATAGGCATAGAAACTGTTAGAATCGTTTCCAATATTTTAAGTTAGATTGGTCCGTTAATGGCTCAGTTTAAAATGAAATGGGAACAGACAACATAGTTTTCTCAGTTTACGTACGTGGTTTTCAAATTGTACCACAAGCACAATGTGTATGATCGTGTGTGGTAAAACATGAACACTTGTTGCCACCATTACACAGGAATTTGTTCCGCCACAATGATGAAGCACAAAGTGCTAAGCCTGCAGTCGTAGTGGTAATCAACAAATAAGTAAGATTTCCAAGTATATGATGTGGAGCTCTCTGTCATATCTTCTTTGGTTTAATTTTTTGCAGCCATGACAAGTGAACTACATACTGACATCTGTTCAGGTGGAGTTGTTGCCCTTAAACGGATAGGAGGCAACCTTTCAAACACAACTCAGTTAGAGACTCACATAAATTCCACTGAAATCAAAGCAGAACAAGTTGAACCGGTATAGTATCTACCCTTTACGCAAATAATTACACATGAATCCACCCCGACGTATTGCACTACCCAGATTTCACAGAAACGAGTTTGGACGTGTGGACGTATACACGACAACGCTCGGACGTTGTATACACAGTTACAAGCATGCGGAAAGTAATGACGCAGAAAAGCAGTTGTAATGGAAACAGACCATGGAGACGGAAGGAATCAAACATCAGTTCAGTTTATCGTACTCAACAGGGCATTATGTTTAGCACTTGGATGCGCAACTGCTATCTGATATATATAAAAAGTGTCCTCAAGATAGGCGGATGTGTGTGTGTGTGTGTGTGTGTGTGTGTGTGTGTGTGTGTGTGTGTGTGTGTGTGGTGTGTGACAGCATGACATCAAAAGCGCGGCACGTGTCGGTCTGTAATTAAGTAAACTTGATCTTCAGCACCCAGCTTTGGTCAGAAGCCAACTTTCTACGTGTAAACGCTCAGCTGATTTGAATAGTCAGCTGTAACTAACTACTCAAACCGTTGCGCTACAGCGGACGACATCGGCGTCAGAGGAGGAGGGCGAGGGAGGGGGATGGGGTGGTAGAAGATCTGGCCTAGGTCACATCGTGGGAGTCGAAGGCTGGCTTGTCGCGTGCGCAGTGCTCTATACTGTCATAGAGTGTCCCTGTTCACCCTTTGCGCCATCCCACCACTTCCTCCATCATCCCACCTCCCCATTCCCTCCCCTGCCACTGTCTTCTGCTGCCAAAGTGGTGGACTAGCCTGTAATGTTCAATTTGATTACAGCCAACGATATCCTCTCTCTCTCTCTCTCTCTCTCTCTCTCTCTCTCTCTCTCTCTCTCGTCGAATGGTGAGTTGCCACCCACTCTCCCACTCCTTCTTTCTTATCATCAGTCTAATCTTTGGCAGTGTGTATTTTTAATTTTTTGTTTTGTTTTGTTGCTAGAGGTAAAGGGGGAGTGGGGAAGGACTGCCATGTGGGATGATCAGTTAGAATATTGACCTGTGTAAGGCAGTGTTTGGTTTCACACGTGTCATCTTTCCTAGAAATGTATCGTGAAATGTCCACATTAAAGGGGAAACACTACCATCAAGCAAAAGTCATTCCAGTGGATGTTGACTTATTTATACTTGTAATGTTTTTTTTCCCTTTGTTGTTGCTGTTGTGTCCTTTGTTGTTGTTTGTTGCTGCTGCTGCTGCTGCTGCTGTTGTTGTTGTTATGTTGTGTTTTTAAAGTTGCTCTTCTGCCCTCAGGGCTCCTATTGTTGAAAAACTTTCCAGTCTCCTTCAGCCAGCTCGGAAGCACGCAGACCAAAACAACTATTGAGATGATGTCATCTTTCTTCTTCTTCTTCTTCTTCTTCTCCCCTTAAATCCATTCAGTTGATTACAGTTTTCTACAAACTCACAGTTATTTCTTTGATATAAAACGGGTTTCAAAATGATTGACAAGAGCTGTTAAAATAGATTCTAGGGTTTGAGACACGAAACAAGGTTTTACCTGTGGCGTCAAACTATACTGATCAGGTATAAGGCGGAAGAGGGGAGCAAAGTGAGGGGGGGGGGGGGGGGGGGGGCAGAGGGCAGTGGTAGAAGTGGTGGGTTGGAGTGCGGGCATTTCCACCAACGTTCTTTCACAGGACATGCGCAGAAATTCCATGAGACCTATTCTTAGACAGAAGATTACAAATACCCCCCCCCCCCCCCCCCATCCCAACCCCAAAACCCTCAACCCTATTCCCACCCCCATCTGTTGTTGGCATCAGGAACTCTATCTCACCAAATGTTCTTCGCGCTAGCTCCCTCCACCGGCCGCCTTAGCTCTCCTCCCTCCCCATATTTTACATGAATGAAGCAAGGCATGTTTCTGTTAAATGTGTACGTGCTTAATCTAAATCGTGGAGTTCCGAGTGCACAGCTATAGAACAGGCCTGGGTGAAACGAGTACAACAATGGTTCGAGGCCCAAGGAAGAAAATACATCAGTGTAGCAAAAACTTTGTGACATTTTTACACAATCTCAGTTCCATTCTTCACCGACAGATCTTACGAGCAGAGACTGGCTGAAAACTTATGGTTAAATTTTTCATTGAGGATATTCCCCACACATATTGAAAAGTCAAATGACACAACGCGCGTAAGCAGATTAAACGAACACGCTGAAGTACTGAATTAGCGAATCAAGAAAGAAAGAAGAGTCAAAAGTCTTTGAACGTCTTGGAAAGATTTTTTTTTTTCATTCAACGCCCATCTTGCGCCGAATTTGAGGAAGATAAATGATTGCTCGTTCATTTTCGTTGTCCTGAATGTTGTGTAAATGGCCTGGAAGAAGACCTAAGAGGTCGAAACGCGTCGTGTTTTGTCTTGTGATTCGTTTGTCTATGTTATTTGGCGGAGTCGTCATTAATACTTTTTTTAAGATTTGAAAGACTTAGTTCATACGCCTTTGACCTTATCTTGAGAGCTTCGTCCTATCTCAAAGACTTACATAATTCATAGCAGGTGCGGGCGGCAGTTGTTCCATTCATCTCTGTCTCCATTCATCACGTAACTTGGGACAGAACACAGATCATCATGAACTGTCTCGTACTGGCTTTGGTTACCATCGGTCTTCTGGCTGCAACAACTGCAGGTTAGAACTGAATTTGTTCGCTAGGTTATTCAAAACATATCGAACTGATAAAGTTTTAAGTTGTTTGTCAGGAAAGTGCAAAGCGTATTAAGATGATAGATATCCTTCTAGACCTTTCGCCATGCAAATTAGTCGCATTGGCTTCTAAAAACTCGTTTGATGTTACGCAGCAGAGAGCGATGATGATCCAAAAGAAATAACTGATCGAACTAAACGCATCCAAAACAAGTAGGCGTACTCATTACTCGTTGTTACAACTAATACACAACGTACAGTCGTGTCCATTTTTGCCTTGGTAGCCAGAAGAGAGGGAAGGCGTTGGAGGCTTACGAGCGCGTATGTTTGCAATAGCATGAATATGCGTGTGTGCATGTGTGTGCATGCCTGTGTGCGTGGTACGTGCGTGCGTGCGTGCGCGCGCGCGCGCGCGCGTGTGTGTGTGTGTGTAGGGATCGGGGTGATAACGAAAGATGTTCGTGGAGAAAAAATGGATCGTTCACACAGATACGTAACTGGCTATAGCATCACTATTCTCTTCTGCGGCTTAACCCAGCCCATCATCATTTATTCTTGACAGCTAGAGTAAGTCGCTTTCCCCGAGAGTCTTGGGCAATCAGGGTGAACTGTCGTGTCCTCCTTGCCTGCAGAAGGACTGGGAGACGAATGTGCTTGGAAGATTGGACAGGCAGAACTGTCAACTGTGGAACGCATGAAAGAACAGTTTGCTGACAATCTTTCTCGGGTGTGACAGCGAGACCAGTGACTCTAGCATGCAGTTTATTCTCACTTTTGTGGTGGGTAATCAACCTAAACTGACCGTGCTGTTCACCATGTGGAGTACGGTCCTCACTCGCTCTTCCTGCGAGATGTGGGGCTTAGTAACTGTCTATGCTTGCCTGTCTGTTCGCAGGTGACGGCACACCTTCATTCAATGGACCAGGGTTGTTAGTAAGCGTAGTAGGTACAAGTGATTCAGTGTTCAGGTCCCACCCTATGCGCAGCACTGACGAAATGCAGCGGGAGGAAATGTCCATACACATCCAACTGTTTAATCACCTGTACTATGTTCAGTAAATGGTCATCCAGACGACACGTGTCCACTTGTGGTTTTGTCTTTCTCACAATATTGACAGCACGGCATTTCTGAAGGTGGAAAGACATAGTTAAGATCGACTCTCAGTTTGCCATTTGGTATGTTGCTGGAACTTCTTTTGATTAGGTGGGAATGGGGTATAGGTGAGGTGTGTGTGTGTGTGTGTGTGTGGGGGGGGGGGGGGGGGGTCTTGCCTCTTGCAGAGTGTACCGTCACCGAAAGATTTGTAAATTAAAAAAAGGCGGTTACTTTTAAATAGGAATAGAGCTGTTGTGTTTTAGGGATCCACACTATCACCCCGTTATACTGCCATGTTTTCAGCCCCTCTGGACACCACCACGACCCTCCCCAGCACAACTACACACCACATCAAGGCTGTCTGTACAAGGGCATAGAGCACAGGCCTGGAGAGACCTACAAGGCAGACTGCAACACGTGTCACTGTGTGGGCAATGACCTGGCTATGTGCACCCTCATGGCCTGCATAGATGTTGGACCCCTGTGATGTGTACCATTCCACACTTAGCAATGTTCACACCGGAACCGGAACTTGATACTACCTACTAAATATAATCAGTTTGTTTCAACGGAACAATCTTTTTTTTTTGCGTCTGCTTTTCTCAACGTGTTTCTTCTTCTTCTTCCTAAAAGACTGGTTCACTCAAAAACGAGTAGGTCACCAGCGCGCATCTAAAAAAAAAAAAAAAAAAAAAAAAAATAAGATAAAGTGAAGTGCGACTCGGCCTGTTGGCCCCTGAAGCAAAATTTGGCAACAAGGGGTTGCACACGATATTAAAAAAGTTATAAGGAAATGTTAACATTTTTTGGATTAAAACATTCAGCCTGACATCACCAGTGCTGAAAGCTTGTGTACACCGAGTTAATGATACTTGGCACTTCATGTATGAAGACGAACACTTTGAAATTGTTTTGAGCTTTCGTGCTATCTCTTCACTTTCTCTAATACTGTTAAATGAAGTTATTGTTCTTGCTCGGTTTAGACAGTCAATACATCTCAATATAATTGTATATTTTGATCCGGTGTTTATGCAGCGTAACAGGTGTCTTAGTCGGACGTTTAGTAAACTTGCTTCTGATCAGTCTGAGGGGTGAGGGTTTGAACCCTATTGCCTGGTGAGTGAAGTGAAGTACAAACGGGTTTTTTCTATCTCCCAAATCAACATAATGGACAGATCTTTTTTTTTTTCAGCCTATAATAGACTTCTACTCAGAGTTGAGTTTGCTGTAGACGAAACAGGGTGAACTGGAAACACGACTGAATTTCATCCATATAAACTCGTGTGCCTCTGACAAGCGTTGCTCCAATTTCTGGACGAACACATCATGACATATAATGAACGTAAGCATAGAGTACAGCCTTGTCGTGCAGTCTCAGACCAGAATAAAGCTCCATACCAGCGCCTTCTTCATCTCCATCCTGATCAATCAGAATTTAAAAAAAAAAAAAAAAAAAAAAAAATCCAGTTTCATGGCCTGCGCCCGCAGTGCCCTGACTTCTAATTTCCTCTGCACGTCTGTATCCTCAGTGAGTTCGTGTCGAGGTTGCCACTACCGGCAAATCACGGGAACTGTCACTGGATGAAAGTATGGTGGCATCTTTTGGAGGGACATGCTCACTCATGCTGGCTCTGTGACCTAACAATGATCATTGTCAGCTTACGAGGGGCTGTCCTGCGTATGCTGGATCAGAATAGGCCCACCTGAATACTACCAAAGTGACTCAGCGGTAGCGCTCGTCTTATGGGTCGTCTCATGACTACTTGACATTAACTATTCCTGTCGATTGCCGGTGTTGGAGCTGCGATAGGAGAATGGTGAGCCGAACTGAGAGCGCTCAGAGGAGATAGTAAAACAAACACAAACAAAAAAAAACCACACGAAATATATAGATCTGTTAGTGGCTGAATCCCCTTGTGTAAAATACACGCACAAGGCCAGGTACGCACGTCGAAGTACAGTATTCCTTTTAAAGTACAACATTGAATGTTTTCTTACCCTTTGTACACCAGAGAGGGTGTTCTGTGCTAGTATATGTAATGCTGTTACCCGCACAAACCTTTCTTTGAAAAGGGTAATAGCAAAAACTTCCACACAGCAGCAACAATGTTCACATTCACTCGCATACTGAAAAATTCATATGTGTGAAACACACACACACACACACACACACACACACACACACACACACACACACATTCACACGCACTTCATTCAATGCAAGAAAACTGACCACTGGTGAACATTCAACATATGTATTCAAATACAAAGCAAAGAATGAATTGTTTCAAAACAATGCAAATTTATGAACCGCGTATCAAAGATTAAGTAAAATGGTCTAATCAAAGTAATACTTTTCTTGCTTCTTTTGACTTCAACAAACAATTTCTCACATAGCTTCAAAGATTTGAAGTTTTCCTTTACACTGATCACAATTAGAAAAATTGTTTCAAGATATAACAATTAACACGCTAAATAGGATTACGCAATATGTAATCAATAACATTGTGCATTTAGCATACACAATAGACTGTCTGGTAACAAATCTTTTGGTGCATTACAGCAGAACAATTAAATTTTCAAAATACGATTTATGAATGATAAATGATTTAGGTAAGTGTATTTCTTACTGTGCTTGTGCCTGAACTGTGTGAGTGTGAATGTGTGCGCATGCATGCACATGCGTGCATATATTTGCATGTGTGCATGAGAGAGCAGAGAGAGAGAGAGAGAGAGAGAGAGAGAGCGAGTGTGTGCGTGTGTTAGTGTGTGAATGAAACCAAGTAAGAGATAAAAACGGCCAGTGTTGAGAGAGTGTGTATGTATGTATGCCCAAACATGCATCCTGTGTGCATGCCTTCATGTGTGCATGTGTGAATCCACGCATGTCCATGTTTTGCAGCCTGTTTGTGCCACATATATATAGCAAGAACAGTGACTTTTAGCTTTGATACAAACTGTAACTTGCAGTGTTGGTGCTGAGTCTTACGTCTCCTTCATACCAACAACAATCGTATACTATTCTTCACGATCTACGATGCGTTTTTCAATACCAGTGACTGTTACCCCTTTCCTTCCAAGATAACAACTTTTATAATACCCAGTCGAACGAAATAAATTCTCATGCCAATATCAATGACGCTTTCAGTCTGCACTACTTGTTCTTCTTGTCCATACCTTCTCCTATCCTATCAAAAAAAAGATTATTTATGAAATCTGCTGCCTGAACGATCTCATCTATAACTGTTAACTGAGCAGGTGACTGGGCATGTCTACAGGCCTGAAAAACAAGGTAGCAAAGTTGGTAGCACATGTAAAGTGTACAAGTTGTTAGATTTTCAGTTTCAGTGGTATTTCAGCCCAGACAGCCACACATGGTCCCTTCTGGGTTGTCATTCTGTAGAGGAAAAAAAAGTTCCGCCATGAAAACAACAACAAAACAAACACAGCAGAGCTGTCTACAAAATATGTACACCAATATAAACTTCGATTCCACCAGATGACACTGGAGTTGACTGCCAAGCTCAACACCATCTGACAATATGCTGCACAGTTCTGAATGCTTCTTAACATTTGCACAGGTTTGATGCTCGATGCATCCACTTCTGATAATCTTACTGAGTCCTGTCCCCTGACGCCATGTTTTGATGAAGAAAACCTCAGAACTGAAACCAAAGAATGCAATCGCTTCTCTTCCAGATTGTATTGTTAGCCATTTTGGATCGCAACATTCAACACAAGACATAAAAAAGTTATCAGGACAACCAGTGACGTCCTCAGCCACATACAGCATGTTTTGTGTCTGTGATCGGAACCAACGTCTGTACCCTTCATCTCGATTTCCTCTATCCCCTCTCCACTTCTCCCTTCACTTTCTTTCCCCATTTCTACTGTTAAAATTATCCTCTCTTGTCCCTATGTGCTCACAAATATCAACTTGGCGAAATGAAAAAAAAAAAAAAATGAAATATAAAATCAAGATGAAACGACAGCTGCACTTGAAAAATCTAACACTAGAAACAGGCTATGATCATGTTAGCTGTTTCTTGACTTACTGGCCATGATGGGGAACTTCGGCACTGCTTCTGCTGCCTTTAGATTCTACTTATTGTAACCTAACAGTCAGAAGCTTCATTTGAGTCAACAATCAACACAGATGACACAGTTTTATGCAATCTGTTACCAAACTATAGACAGAACATGTAATGTAACTTTACCGAGACGACTATGTGAAAACTGTGTGACTGATGAAGCAGAATGGTGCACTATACAAAGCCTGGTTCAGGAATGGCAGCTGAGGAGAGGATTTCAACAGCAGGAGAGTAAACATTACTATCTGTTGAACAATCACGATCAAATTCATTTTGGTCAAAACTGTCTAAAAGTTCTCCACAGCACAAGGCTGTTGGAAGCCGACAATGAGTCTGACAGTCTAGCAATGTTAACAACACTCCTTTATGGACTCACATCAACATGGACTGGGTCTGAACACATAATCATGATGGAGACTGAGAAACGGATCAAGAGTACCATTTCCAAAAACAAGGTTCTACATACACAACACACACTGTTTTCTTAAAAATAACCCACTAGCAACACAGGACTCATCGAATTATTGTAAGTTTAGAGTTCAATCTTCGAGAGACTGGTGTACTAAAATTCAGCTCAAAAAAGGTGGTAGGGTTGACGGGAGAGAAGGAGGCAGAAGGTGAGGGAAGAGGAGGATCTTCACAAAATCACCTGTGTACTTTACAAAAGCTGGTAAACAACAAGAATTAAAGATAAGAGAGAACAGTATAATGTTGAAACGGAAGACACACTGCCAAAGAAAAAAGAAACATCTTCGATTTCAAAAGGTGCAGTATAGCACAGTTCCCAACTAGATTAGGCGAGGGGTTGGCTTTTTCTTCCTTGCCCCAGAAGCCAGACGTATGACAATAACAGAAAGACAGTCAACACATTCTGGTCTGTCTTAAAGCACTGGGAGATGGACTGATATGATTGGAACTGGGTCTGAACACATTCATGGATGGTCCTGAGAAACGAAGTCCATGCTGGGGAAACAAAATTGAGCCATTTTTCACAGCAAGCACTTCACAGGACTGGTAACCAACGATCCTAGGCCAACAAAATACCCTAGAAATGATCTTGGTCAGTTCACATGGCAAAACTCCGCGATTTGTATAACAGTTTCTGTTGACACGGAAGGTACATTTACTGATCTGCGATTTCAAAAGGGGCAGTATAGCACAGTTCCCCACCTAGATTAGGCTGACTAGAGGTTGACTGTTTCTCTTGCTTTGCCCCAGTTTACAGAGTTATGGACATGAAAGACAGAACCACAATTCTCTGTCGCTGGGTATATGACTGCAGATCTAATATGGGGACATGTTAGATTGACACGCAAACAGATTCAGTTTAACTGAGTGGAGATACGTGGTTGACATGACTATCTGATTTATGTGATGATATGTATCAGTAGAACACATTCTCTGAAGTCCATGCATACAACAGCAAGCTCCAAACGATCCTGAACTTTCTTGGCAGTTCACATGTAAAGATAACTCATGCATGTGTCTGTCTGCGCAGTGCAAGTTATACAACTATCTGAACCAGACACTGCATACACTCCAGATCTGAAACTGACAGAGATTCACTGTGTCCGATGCAAAGGCAGAACCATCACTGTCCTTCTGCACCGTTAATTTCCCTGAAACTGAGTTCAGGTAAGTACTTACTGCTGGGTGGATAGTGAGCGGTTTCATACTGAACAAAAAAAATCCGAACCAACTTGACATTTGATCTCATTACCATAGGCTCTGCTTGCAAACAACGGCCCCTCTTATATAAATGTAACAAAAACCACCAGGAGAAAGGGTGGTCTGAACAGCTATGCAATCGGGGAAAAAAGAAAAAACAAAAAGAAATGAAAAGTAATTGGAATTCAATTGTGAAAGTGTGTATACTGATCTGAACAATTACACAAAACAAGCCATATATTCATCTTCATGAGTATCTCCCAAATCAGGCAATATTAACAATGGAGAATGTGCCGAGTAGTCTAACTTAACATGGATCTATACAGCGATCAGAAACATCTTAACAATCAATATGTCTCTGTAAGAAGTCACACACACACACACACACACACACACACCACACACACACACACACACACACACACGCACACACACACAGATGAAAAAAGCAAAAACAACAATAAATATCTGTACAGCATTTAGGAGCATATGTCAACTTTACAGGCATTCAAACAATGATTTCAAATTTACTACTTAACATGTCACCTGTATATAATTCAAAACAAATATGAAATCTAATCAAACAATGAAAACAAAAACAAACAAAAACAAGCAAAACCAACAAAAAACAAATTAGCAAATCCAAAACAACTCTACAATCCAAATGTACATGCCAATTACAATTAATCCGCTACATTAAAAACACACATGTATTCTTTGTGACCTCTGAATTTGCAATACAAAAAAAAAAAATACATTTCATTTCTGAACCCTCAAACACAAGTGTTTTGGCCTCTTATGAATGTTATGTACAAAATTATGAAAAAATAATAAAATACAAAATTGCAAAATCAGTGCCAGAAACAATAATCTTTACACACACACATATATATATTCATTTTCAAATCATAGGAATCTTTTACATACTAACATTTAAATCTTGCTGTTTTAACAGACAGACACAAAAAAAAATCTGACCTGTACACATTTGTATAGAGTTACAGATACCAATCAGTTCATTTTTTATAGCATTTTCATCATATATTTAAAAATTTGCAGTACAATATACAAGATGCGTCTTCCTCACCTCTCTTTTTCTATAAGATCTGTGGCAAAAATGTCATGTTGATATTCTCCATAATAGTTCAAAATTGGTCTCTTTCTTCTTCCTTTTCCTGTCCTCTTTTAACTCTACAGGAAGGGATCAGTCAAATAAATTAATACACTGAGATCAACCAGAATAAAAAAAAAAATTACATTGTATCTGAAGAAAATTCCAGAAACCTTTCATGTATTCACACACATAAAAACAGTCCCCCTCCCCCACCCCCACCCCCCCCCCCCCTGACAAAACCATTGTTACAGACGGTGAAAACAAATGCACTAATACTGTTAGATATCCATGGTAATTCGAAAATGGTTCCTTCCCCTCTCACAAGGGAGACTGTCAAATTTGTAACACTGATCGGTTAACAAACCTGACGGGGCAAAAAATGACAGGACAATTTATTTAGCTGGACTGAGGAGGACCAAGAAATGAACAACTGTACACAGCGTGTGGTGCGGAGAAAAGTCTTTACAAGGTAAAATAAACTTTCTGGAAAGGGGACAGACTGAAACGGCTGCCTTTCATGGCACATCCTGCTCCACGTCACTGGCTGCTCCCGACATGGTATGCAAAAGAGAACTCGCTCGCATATGCACAAGCATAATAATGATTACAGTCTAGCCAAAGCACTAAACCTAAGATATGCCTCCAACATACATACATCATTTCATTCACCATTAGACATTTTTTAAGAATGTGAAATACAATTACATAATTATACATTAAGGAAAAAAAAATAAAAAATAGGTGTGCTAGCGCCCATAACTGCCAAAGAAACATTCCCTGTATCCTGGGCGACAAAAAAATACAACCCAATAAAAAACATCATGCCCATTACTCAAGCCAACAAAGAGACAAAACCCACAAGAGTTGCTGAAAAACATGAAAATGAATAAAATGATAAGAAGGTATAAAAAAAAAAAAAAAAGAAAGAAAAGCAGCAATGAAAAAGAGACACACACACACAAACAGGAAAAGGCAATCTCTGTTGGTGATGTACTCTTCCACGTAAGAACTCAGAACATAATTCTTTGCTAACCAGCTTCGTTTTTGTAAATTCTGCTGCGTGAACTCAAAATCCATGTCAAAACTGAAGACTGTCACTGGTTTGTAAGGAATCAGGCACTCTGCAGATCATGTTTCTTGCCTGAACCTGTAACTCTCTATAAACACATTGTGCTTTAATGCGTGTAGCTATGGATGTTGCTGGAATAGTCCTTTTCCATTATGATAAGTGAAAATAAAATGAGATTTGGCACACGCAGGTCTACGCACACATTTAACTCCAGATGAGATTGAAGTGAACATAAAAGCTAGCAATCAGCACATCACAATACTTAATACACAATATTTAATACAACAATTTTTTTTAGACAATACTTAACCTAGCTATCAGAGTAAAATGACTTGCCGCCATCACTTTTTTTTTTTTTCAAAAGTCTTTGAAGTGTGACCTGTGTCCTTAATCATTTTTTCAATCACCTTCACTAATATTCACATTTCACCAGCATTTCAATAGGCAAAAACCAAAAGGAAGTTTAACTGGTATCAATAAAAAATTCAATGTGACACCCAGCCACCCCCACCCCCCTCCCTCCCTCTCTCTCCTCTTCTTTCTAACATACTCAACCCCCCTCTCCACAGCATTCGCATTCTTGCAATGGTCTTTAAAGCATTACCTGAATCTTTTGTATTCCTTTTTTGTTTGTTGTTTTTTTTTTTTAAGGTAGTAACTGTTTATTCCAATATTTTCAATGCAAAACAAGCAGAGTACAAAACAAAACCAATTAGAATCTAAACCCATGGTCCTCTCCTCTCCATCTACCTTCCAAACCTCTAGAGGGCAACCTTCTTAATAAGATCCAACACCTTCATCAGATCTGCACAGCTGTTCTGCACCTGACATCCAATGAAGACATCAATTGCACTGTTACCTGGGTTGAGGTTGTAGCATGCCCAAGGGATATTTTCTTCCCGAGATGATGGTAATCATAATGGTTAAATTACCTTGAAATGAGCCAAAATCTTTCAGGTGATCAACACACAATGCTCCGGTTGCTGCCACAGTCAGATTTGCTGCCCGTTGTTGTTGTTGTTGTTGTAGATCAAGACAATTCTGAATTGTGGCATCTGTGTGTCTTCTTCCTCACAAGCATCATCAAAACACTTTACTTTCAGAAAACCTGTCAACATAAATGAAGGCCTGGGAAGGGTGGGGAGGAGGGGGGAGGGGAGGCATATTTGACATGTTCAGGTCCCAAAAGAACAATACTGGCCAAAAAATCAGCACACTTATAATGTGTACATGACGTAATGATATGACAATATAAAACCCACAAAAACTCAACCGATCTACACTCAAATCCAACACATAAAAGCTGCCTTTTAGGTGAGGTTTCTAAAACCGCCATTTCAGCAGTACTGAAGATGTTCACACCCACATCATTACTAGACCTCAAGAACAAAGAGGGTGACCGTGGCACACACAGGAGGATCAGTGTGGTTCTGGAATTGTCTTGAGTTCATCATCAAGAAAAAGGCAAAAGTGAAAGCAATACCTTTCCAATGACATCTTCACCTGTTATGACTGACTGCCAGTTTACATACATGTTTACCTCTGAATGGCTGACTCCACCAGCCACAGTTTCACTGCAGTATCTAAAATATTTACATAGATCAAAGCAGAACTGGCTTTCTTTTTTCACCGTCAAAAATAAAAAGGCTGTTTGTTTCAACTACAACAATAACGGCCAGCTGGATATTTCAGATCTGAAACTTTTTTTTTTTTTTTAACATGGTGGCTGTGTTATTTCCATGTACGAACCCTACCCGTAAAGACCTGTATAAAAACCCCATCCTTTCCAAGGTTAGGAACATTTTCACACCTTTACCTAAATCAGATTTACCTCCCAGCAAGGATTACCTTTCTTTGACCGTTACTGACCCTGTTGCTTTTGACCAAGCACTCCCAGCAATGAAGATGACCTGGGCCACCCAGTTTACATAGGCTTTTTTTTTTTTTTTTTTTTTTTTTTTTTTAAGCTTTTATTGTGTGCTTAACCTTTAGATGATTCAGGCTGTACAAGATCCAAACTTGTTCACCAGTCTTGAAGAATCAAAAGGACCGAAGATATGGGTCACCCACAACAATTACAACAGCGTGCTGTCGTACTGAATTACCGCTCTTTAAGCATGGATCCTCAACTCACAACCCATGTCATCAGAAGTGCATAGTTCAAATGAGGCAACTTATCATTCCTTTCCCTTCTGAGGCACATACACTAAAATCGGCTGATTGATAGCTCAGTTTGTGATATATAACCTATGTCTGTGATTTACAACCAAAATACCAACCAGTTCAAAAGATATACTGATGTCATTGTGCTTCTGGTTGTGGATGACCAAGGAAACACAGAAATGGTAAACAACACACCCACCCCCCCACCATTTCCCTTTCTCCTTGGTTTTGTGCAGTTCTTGATGTTGTTAAAGAAGTTCTGGCAGTCATTACTGAGAGGGTCCATTGCCTTACTAACCACGCTTTCTTCTACCAAAAGCAAACCATACAACAAAAATCAAAAGAGGATGTCATGTTTCTTAGAAGAGAACTTTTTTTCTTTTTTTTTTTTTTTTTTAACTTTTCTTCTCATGGGTTTTGTACAATATACTTCATAGTTGTTATCATAAAAGCCCAGCTGACCACGTTTGGCCTTTGCAGGACTGTCAAATTCATACACGAAGAAAAGGTCACATCTTGAAAAGGTCAGAACCTGAAAGAGAAACGATTCTTGACATGGTAGCTCAACTGTCGATATCCTTATGGCATCTAAGACTAGGCTGTGCTGGGAAAGTTTGATTTTTCCCACCTCAATGGTTAAAATCATAACAAAAAAATTGAGGAAAAACATTTCAATGGAAAAAAAAAAATCATTGAAAAAAAAACTCCATGGGCAAATCGACACTACTAAACAGACAGCTAGTATCCCACACTGGACAGTGTTTGTGACTACTTAGTTACCAAATGTAATACAGAGTAAGCCAAAAAAAAAAAAAAAAAAAAAAATTAGTAAAAGTTTCCAGAACAAAGACCTGAAAATGGTCCTCAGAGGAAGAAAAGCAGTAGACAGAAAGGAAAGACTAAGATTTCTAAGACAAAGAGAGTAATAAAAAACAAGAAATTATAAGCACAAAATTTCTGTAAAGCAGGCAGTTGTTTGTACTGAAACAATCTCCAGCAACCCCCACGGGGACAGGTCTTGTCAGGTTGCTCATTTTGATTTGTTTTACTCATCAAACGTTGCAGTTAACCAATTTCAACTAGAACATTCGTCAACAGTGCTTCCACACTTTGACTGGTCATGTCTGATAGAAATTAAAATGTTCAGATTTAGACAAATTCATCACTCTAATAACAATCCATGAATACTGAAATTAACAATCATTTGATGAATTAACGAATAAAAACACACATGCAAGGGAATAAAACGTTCAGAAAGACGAAATACATTCAGATCACCAATTCAATCACACAAGTTCAGCTAAAATATAATTAAATCTAATAATACTAATAATAGTAACAACAATAATATTATCATAATAGTAATAAACAAGTACTTTTCCATCAAATTACAAACATCCACCCCCCACCCCCCCCCAAAAAATCGGTTCACGCTGCATTCAATCAAAATAGGTATCAACTTTCTTATCATCAAACTAGTGTCTCATAACAACATATGCTAATGAATACAACGCGACAAAACACTTAATCATCAGTCTCTTACTTTATCATCAGTCTCTTTCTCTCTGACTCACTTCTGTTTGTTTGTTTGCTTTCTGTCTTTCATGCCAAGTATACACTATATGGAAAAAAAATGCATGTTGCGAAAACAAAAAAACAAAAAAAAAAGACACACAAAACCACTAAGCTAGCAGAGTTCATCTGCTTACTAAGACACCTCTTTCTTCCCAACAGTCTGCATTCTTGACCATGACTGACTGAATGCATGTCAATGAATGAAGTGAATCAGACCATCATGTTTTCAATGTTTTCAGAACAGTGTTAAGAACCAGAATTTCCAAAGCACATTACATCCTTTCTCCTCTTTAAACTCATTTGGAGAAGCAAAATCACCTCACAGGAACAAGAGCAGTTCAGTTTAATTTAATTCATATCCAAGCTGTTCATGAGGAGCCTCATCATGGCTGCAGTCTCATCAGAATCGATCCCATACACAGGTGTTTTAATATGAAACACGCAGACATTGGATAAAAAAAAATATGTTCCCATACAATATTAGATGAGATGAAAAACATCTACCTCTTTCAGGAACTCAAAAAGTTTGTCAGGTAAGACATCTCTGAACAAGGTTTCATGGAGTCTGCTGTAATGGGTTTATGTCTGACATCAGAAAGTCCCGACACTCAAAAGAAAGATGTTTTACAGTAGGTGGTCCATTACATGGGATGTACCATGGAGCTTTTTTCACTCATCAAAAGATGTGAGTGGGTGTAAATGGAGTGGCCCTGTTGGCAATCAGCACAAAACTGTTTATTCTTTACAACCACCAGTGGCAGATCTGGACGGAGCTGACAGAGTTAATAATCCATCTGCATGTTCAATTCCTCTCGAGACAGCGACAGAGAATCTGCTAAATTCTTCATTTGTGGCATTCTTGGCAAGCTGATAAACTATTTCATTGCCTCAAATACTGATATAACAGGGAACCTTAGCAAGAGCTATGTTTTAACCATCAAATTTCAGCAAAGTGTACAGCCAAAAAACATCTGTAAACTGAGGGTGCTTTTACAGATCTATAGTAATGGCTTCCAGAGCAGAAGGAGTCTGATAAAATGATGAAATCTTTACGTATTGATTTGTAGAACATCCGATATGCTATGATCTATGTTATGAGCTCAGCAGTGTAGATGGAACCATCTCAGGGACTGTGTTTCAAGCATTTCCAAGTGGGTGCTGTTCTTCACTTTGCAGCAGACTAAAAATTTGGCCTATTCAGGACTAGCATCACATCAAAGACACGAAATGATGTCCATGTGTCTCAACAGCAGTTTGGCAGTGCTGGCAGTGAAACTTTTTCAGACCCTCTGCCTGGATTTACACCAGCCAGCCTAAATTCAGGCCCCAGGGACATGCACAGGCCAGACACAATCTCACATCCTCTTGTGTGCCAAACTAGAAACTATCTACACTTTTCCAGGTAGGGAACATGGAATTACACCAAAGGACAACAAGACAATAGTGCAAGTCTGCATCAACACCTACATGCCACTAAGTCTCTGCAGACTTGATTTCTAAACAGGGACTTGGGAGTACAAAGCACAGAAGCCAATCAACAAAGCAGCAACAATCAAAAGTGAGGCTACGAAGGCGCTCAGCCATGTCCTGATCAGCACTACCTGATACCCTCTGAACTACCTCCTCTGGAACAATGCAAAGCTCTGTAGTGACGTGGCCATGAACATAGGACGTGGACTCAAAGATCATGTGGCTATTCTTTAGGAAAGTGTTGTCAAAGTGCAAAGAACAAGTCAAGTAGAAAACCTCAGTAAAGGCTGTGCAATCCATGGAAATATTGCGGTGCATCATTATTGTCATCAGTGATCTCAGTCTGTATGACTGGTAATGTTTCTAATGGTACTTCTGGGCACAATACGCAATGAACCAGTTTTAACAGACCAGTCAAGGGTGGTGCACATTTCTGTCTTATAAACCTAGAATTAGAAACTACACAAAAAATAAATACTTTTGAAGGTTTGGCAAAATAATACATCCACATCATTTGCAGATGTGAGCAGTAACTAATATTCATCATCAGCAGACAACCATTACTTTTTATGTTACTGTTCTGCTCTGTACCATAATTACCATTATGTACCATCAGTCAGTCATCACCAGGTAACTACTGTTCCGTTTGTTTCTGCCCTTTGACACTGGTCTTGTTACTTCCCATACAAGTTATTCAGGAAGCTTCTTGAATGCTACAGCACACTGCTAGAGAATAACAGTAGCTGCAACAGAGATTGTCGTTTGCACAGGGCATCTATTCATTCTACTCTTTAAGATAATGATATTTGCGAGTTCAGATCAAGTCTGACTATAAATGACATTAATTGGAGAGTATCTACTGAACAGGGATGTGGTCAGTTTAGCGCCACCAACTCAACAAATACGGGTCAGAAAGCCATGAACAATGTACTGCTGCATTTGCAGTCCCTTGAAGCTTCAGTGGCAGTGTGTAAGACAACTCAGAAGTGGCATCAGCATGGATTTTCCATGTACTGGTATATAACCACAGAACAATTGTAAGTTTTAAAACATCAACAATGCACACACACACGCACATTCAAAGCAAGCTAGATCCAATACTAGATTTCATTCAACATTTGGCGCAATTCAGATCTAATTTTCATGTGTGTGTGATTTGAAAAAAAAAAAGTTTCAAAAGTGCAACTCAAACTCATTTGACTTTAAAGAGAGAGACAGACAGAGAAACATGACATTTGGTGAAAAAGAAGGGATTTTCCCTAATCAACCTGCATTACCATCAACATGCAACCAACATTTCGAGAAAGAAACAGGACATGAACCACAGCTGTATATGGATATTACCTAAAAAAAAAAAAGTTTCATTTTCCCTACTTTGGAGTGCGAATAATTCAATCACAATGTTCACGGAGAGACCACTGCTTATGCCCAAACAATTCAAACCAAGACAAAGCTAAAAAAATCACAAAAAAGTACAAAATCATACTACTAGTCTTTCCACAGAAGTTTATGTCTTACGTAAAAAAAAAAAAAAATCAAACACCACGTTTTGTCTTATCTGAAACAAGTACACCATTCTCATGGTTTATGATTTTGTTCTCAATATGTTGTATTTCGTTCTCAGCTTTAAAATGGGACTGCATGAAGTGAACACAAATGAAGGTAATAGTTCAGAGTATTAGCTGCACCATATTTACACAATATAAATCTCTATCTTTCACCCACCATTTAAGCGTCTCTTGACATTAAGAGAACTACACCTACGCATGACATTTAACATCTCCAAAACAGTTCCCAGTAACATTCACTTGCCTGATAACTACAAAGCTACATTCCCTCTGCGTACAACAAATTGATGCCATGTCACAATCTCTTAAAATGCTATTCTAATGCCTTGATGCATGCCCATTATTAAAGAGAGAAGCTAGCAAGTCATTTCATCTTTCCTATCGACACATGCCACCAAAAGTTGCAGCCTTTTACATGGTGTACAGCCATTTTACATAGTGCAAGCTTAATTTGCCTAATTCAAGAAAACTGAAACTGCAAAGAATTCTGGGAGAGAATCCTCATCTAATATCTTCTTGCAGCCGCCTCGTGGTGGATTCACGATAGCTGCCCAAGCAACGATGATGACATGTGATTCTGTGGCTTTGCATGTACAGCAGGGGAATGGACACTATGTTACTACTAAAATCAAATGAGACCATCCTGTGACTATCATTGGAATTATTTTCACATGCCACTGATAAAGGAGTACTCTTTGCGAGATGCGACATGTGAACAACACACCAGGATATAGCTGTATGGGTCTCTCTCTCTAAAATGAAACCAGCCTCGGTAAGGTCAGGATCATTTAAAGCATGATGGGCGGGAACATGAGTACCAACAGTGGAGATACTCAAAAAAAACTTAAATGAAATTTTTAACCACTAGTAAGTCTCACTTAATTCTGGTCATTATTTCTCATCTACCGCCAGCTGGTGAGAACTCATCTGAGATTTCAGCGATGGGGAACACGAGCCATGGTACACAATTTCTACTGTGCATTAATTTTGAAATGATGACAACTTTCTAACTTCACTTTTTTACATGTTATCCGAAAGAACCTGCAACATTCTTTACTTCTTGTGTATGGGCTTGGAAGTAAATTTGACTGAAAATGCTGCCATTAGACCAGCCTATGCATTCAGTACCTTTTGGAGTTGATGTCTTTGTTGAAAGCCACCAAACAATTACAGCGATGAAGTGAATGGAAATGTTGCAGTGTGTACAAAGATCATTTCCAGTACCACTTTTATTCACAAACAGGCATGCTTTTGAAAGTATTCCAACGCAGGTTTACATTATGAGAGAAAACACCTATCATCTTGCAAATGTTCCTCTGCTTTTTTTTTTTTTTTTTGTCACATTCTTCAAATGACAATATTTATCACTTTGGAAGAAAATGTTCATGCCTTCTTTGCTCCTCCTCTGAACTCAACAGTATCCAGGATTTGAACTTAAGTCAACTGATATTTAATTTGTTTTATTACTGAAATACCTGAAGCATAAAATGACACTAAGTATTTATAGACACGCAAATTCAAGTTTCTTTTCACACACTTTTCAATAAATATCCGATCGCCAAACATTGCAGCAACATTATTACCAATAGTGATGGCCTTGATTCCGAACCATACGCTGACAGGTACACAGACCATATTATGTCAATTCTGAAACATCAAGGTAACAGACACATTTGTCTTATGACCAGTCTGTACCATAAACTGAAGGGTACACAGACATCATAACAATTCTGAGCCATCAGATCAACAGGCACACAGGCTGTGACAGATCTGAACCATCAGTTCAGCAGGCACACGTATTGTGTGACAGATGTGTACCATCAAATTAACAGGCACACAGGCCATATGACAGATCCAAACCATCAGATCAACAGGCACACAGGCCCTGTGACAGATCCGAACCATCAAATTAACAGGCACACAGGCCCTGTGACAGATCCAAACCATCAAATTAAACAGGCACACACAGCCCTGTGACAGATCCGAACCATCAAATTAACAGGCACACATGCACTGTGACAGATCCGAACCATCAAATTAACAAGCACTGTGACAGATCCGAACCATCAGATCAACAGGCACACAGGCCCCTGTGACAGATCCGATTCATCAGATCAACAGGCACACATGTCATGTGACTGATCCGATTCATCAGATCAACAGGCACACATGTCATGTGACAGATCCGATTCATCAGATCAACAGGCACACATGTCATGTGACAGATCCGATTCATCAGATCAACAGGCACACATGTCATGTGACAGATCCGATTCATCGGATCAACAGGCACACATGTCATGTGACAAATCCGATTCATCGGATCAACAGGCACACATGTCATGTGACAGATCCGATTCATCGGATCAACAGGCACACATGTCATGTGACAAATCCGATTCATCGGATCAACAGGCACATATGTTGTGTGACAGATGTGAACCATCGAATCAACAGGCACACAGACTGTGTGAAAGATCTGAACCATCGAATTAACAGGCGCATAGGCTGTATGACAAATAAACAAACACACACACTATATGACAAGTAATGACAGATCGTTCTCACTAATTTAAAATTCTTGAGCCATTGAATTAACATTAACAGACACACCACTTCTTAAAAAAAAGTCAGATTATTACACCCAAGGGTCTACAGCTAATCAGAAACTGATCATCTGATTGAAGAGCACATGGGCCATAAGTCCATTTTCACACTCTCGGTCACATTTTAGTGCTTTCCAACGATTTGTATGTAAAGTTGATCTGCTGCTTGTGTCTGCCTTTGTTAATGTTTTGCTTGTCAGGGGACAGGTCCAGCCACCATGCTATCTCAGCTTACACAACAGCAGAATGGTAAGAAATGCCTGTTTTTCCAGTTTTCTCATGTACCTTGCTACTTAGAATTATTTTTAAAATATGTCTACACACGCAAGGACGTCTAACATGAAGCCTATGACTAAGAGGTAGAAATGGGTTATTTTTTTTTTAAAGTCTAAATGAACACAACAAATGATTTCAAATGAGTGTTGCCTGTGATCCACCAAAAGCAATTAGAAGGGGGTTGGGGGGGGGGGGGGGGAGAAGCTTTGAGAGACTATGTGCACAGCCATTGTGTTAGTTCCACACAAAGAGGGTTAACGCTTCCTGAACACATGATATAAATGTTTTCAGTGTACCATTTCATAAAGAGACAATTTTGTTGGCATAAAAACATATACTTCAAAGGCATTTCTTAACATACCATGTTCAACTGTAATTTCAAAAATCGTGTATATGGCGGCACAGACTGCCCTGTGCATAAGTTCCTATGAAAAAGTGAACCCACCACTGACCTAAAGATTCAACACTGTTTTGACACAAATGTTCGAAATTGTTAGAAGATCCGATTCCAGGATACAGGGTAGATCCAGCACGCAGTCTCTCTTCCTCCAGTGGTTTCAACATTACCACATTATTGTCTGAAACTGAGAGTTTCCTCACCTAACCAACACACTCAATCAGCTCTGCTCAGTTCAGCGCCAAAGAAGAAACTTTCTGTCTCACACTTTGATCAATCTGTTCAGGTGTAAGATCGGATTACTATAAGGCTACTTCAAAGACCCACTGGTCAGGTGTAAGATCGGATTACCATAAGGCTACTGTCAATGACCACTGGTCAGGTGTAAGATCGGATTACCATAAGCTACTGTCAAAGACCCACTGGTCAGGTGTAAGATCCGATTACCATAAGGCTACTGTCAATGACCCACTGGTCATCAAGGGATTACCATAAGTACTGTCAAAGATCCACTGGTCATTACCATAAGCTACTGTCAATGACCCACTGGTCAGGTGTAAGATCGGATTACCATAAGGCTACTGTCAAAGACCCAATGTCTTTTTTCTTTTTTTCTGAGTATGCAGGCTGATACTCCTGCCGACACTCCCTATATACACAGGCAAGGATTAATCCCACCTACACAACAAAGGGAGTGGAGTTTTGTGTGTATGACTGTTTTTTTTATCCCGCCATTAAGGCAGCCATACTCCAACTTCGGAGAAGGTGCACGCTACGTGTAACATGTCATCCATACCAACGGCCAAACTGGCCTTCTCTTCCGAAAGTTGGTGATAGAATTTTACGTGTGTGCAAATGTTATGTGCGCCTGTTCACACATGGAACCTTGATTTATAGTCTCATTCGAAGGACCGTATGGGAAATGGAGTCAGGACCAATGTTCACTCCCAGGGAAAATTCCCCCTACCAAAACGGCCAGGTTCCGCACATTATGTGCGGAACCTGATCACTAACCTAGTTGGGCCCTATGAATCACTTCTGGCAACCGTTAAACGACGGAAGATGGCATGGTTTGGCCACGTCCAAAAACCATCCTTCAAGGCACCGTTGAAGGAGGGCACAGACGAGGACGACAGAGAAAGAGCTGGTCCGACAATATAAAGGACTGGACCAAAATGACCATGCCAGATCTCCTCAAGACAGCCACCAACAGAAGAGCCTGGAGAGAAATGGTGGCTGCCTCATCACGTCCCCCCAATGACCCCAGCGGACAGGGGAATGACTGACTGACTGACCAAAACGGCCCGCAACCCCACAATCACCAAGATCACGAGTCCAGAGCTCTACCACCTGAGCTATTCCGGCCCTCGACCCAATGTCTAAATGCTTTCTTCTATTCCTCCTTCTCCCACCATCAACAGCAGCAGGTCTTCTTTCCACCATTAAGACCACTAGGAGACCCAGCCCCAGCTATCACGGTCAGTCACAACCAAATGTGCCAGAACAAGTAAACCAGCCACAGGAGCATGAGTCGATGAAAGCCAACATGCCTACCCCCTAATGTTTATATCGGGATCATGCTGTAAAAATACCAACATGCCTCCCCCCTAATGTTTATATCGGGATCAAGTGCTGTAAAAATAGCCAACATGCCTCCCCCCTAATGTTTCTATCGGGATCAAGTGCTGTAAAAACAGCCAACATGCCTCCCCCCTAATGTTTCTGTCAGGATCAAGTGCTGTAAAAAACAGCCAACATGCCTCCCCCCTAATGTTTCTATCAGGATCAAGTGCTGTAAAAACAGCAACATGCCTCCCCCCTAATGTTTCTATCGGGATCAAGTGCTGTAAAAACAGCCAACATGCCTCCCCCCTAATGTTTCTGTCAGGATCAAGTGCTGTAAAAAACAGCCAACATGCCTCCCCCCTAATGTTTCTGTCAGGATCAAGTGCTGTAAAAATAGCCAACATGCCTCCCCCGTAATGTTTCTGTCAGGATCAAGTGCTGTAAAAAACAGTCAACATGCCTCCCCCCTAATGTTTCTATCAGGATCAAGTGCTGTAAAAACAGCCAACATGCCTCCCCTGTAATGTTTCTATCAGGATCAAGTGCTGTAAAAACAGCCAACATGCCTCCCCCCTAATGTTTCTATCAGGATCAAATGCTGTAAAAATAGCCAACATGCCTCCCCCCCTAATGTTTCTATCAAGATCAAATGCTGTAAAAATAAAGAACTGCAATCTTCCATAAGTTTCCTGGACACACCATAATCTTACAAATGTGATGCTGTGCAGATGCACATGTACGTATGTTGAAAGATGTTTGCACGTTCACATCATCACGGACACTAGGACTGATGAGACAATCACAAAATGCAGATGAATGGCTCAATCAAAATTCAGTTTTCCCACTTTCTGCCCTTGTTGTGAACATGGCTAATTTTTATCGTATTACGTTCTTAAGGTCTGGCAGTGTTTAGTTTTCTCTCTAGCAGTGGGTTCCACAATCCAATTTCATCAGTTTCATACATTGTATTTTGCTAGCCACAGCTGTCTGTTCAGCTCTTTCCCTTGTACTATGGCTCAGTTCGTTCTCTTCAATTACTAGTTAGGGACTAATGTGTAGTGTTTGAGTTACAACTACCCATTTGCCTTAAAGTTTGTCCTTCTGTGAAAAATGGTGCTCCCTTTTATTTTATGGGTGAAATTTTTTTTTTTCCCAGTCACATGAAATCCATAACCAAAGCACCTAAAATGACCATCAATATAAATATACAATAAACAAGTAGGGTAACTCTTGCTCCCTTATGGAAGCAAGAGTTATCCTACTTGTTTATTATTTATTGTTTACAGTTCCCTGCCTCATTTCATTTTCAATTTCATCAATACAAATGTTTTTCTGTAACAAATACGGCTATCCACAACACTACACATCACTGTGAAAGGGAGTTGGATGAAACAAAAGAAAGAGACCACTTGCAGTTTCTGTGTTTAAAGCAAGTATGACAGACAGACCTTACACACAGACCTGCACCCCTCATTCATCACAGACCTTACACACAGACCTGCACCCCTCATTCATCACAGACCTTGCACAGACCTGCACCCCTCATTCATCACAGACCTTACACACAGACCTGCACCCCTCATTCATCACAGACCTTGCACAGACCTGCACCCCTCATTCATCACAGACCTTGCACACAGACCTGCACCCCTCATTCATCACAGACCTTGCACACAGACCTGCACCCCTCATTCATCACAGACCTTACACACAGACCTGCACCCCTCATTCATCACAGACCTTACACACAGACCTGCACCCCTCATTCATCAATCATTTCACTTTACACAATCATGCAATTTCCTACACCTGGCAGCTTAAAGCGGTAACTTGTATACTGTTCCCATGTTGCATCTCACATGAGTTTTGGCTGGCCAATGGCGGATGAGGAATAAAACTGGCTTTGTTATCAAAATTAGAGACCCATCACCAGTAAAGAAAGGGAATCAGCGCTTAACAGGTCTCCGACAATAAAATCAGAGACGCTGGAAGCATCTCAAATGTAACTGTGACAGACAAACTTTAACAGCTGGTCTGTAAAATTGATCACAAAGGAAACGGCAAGACTTTCAGAGGAGATAATTAATGTTCTTCAATAATCATAAGATTTCCTCCCCAAATTTTTTAATTGGTTCGTCATCTTATCACTCACACAATAATGAATGAAAATGCTAAATTGATTGCAAAAGCAAATTTCAGGTGCATATCAAAAACTGAAATGATTCTGTATACAAAGCTGTATGTTTTGTGCTCATAGATAAGAGAGATTCAAAACTTAGTCCAGCATCATTTTATACCAAGTTGGCATGCCGACTAAAATTCAGTTTTGCTCGAAAGATATCCCGCAATCTTAGGATCTGGTGTTAAAATATATATCTGCAAATATAACTGTATGCTCCAACAGCTGTAACAGACTTTTCATGCCTATGTTTCTTGCTCCATTCATGGCGCTGTTCAATACAATTTTCTTTCGATACAAATTTCAACACACCTTTAATCAGACATAGTTTAATATGTATACCTAAACGTGGTGGAATGGGCTGATTTCATCCTTTATTTTTATTCAAATCTTAAAGAGTTTAAGTACTATATCCGCCAAACATGACCGAACGAATCTTTTTGTCTTGTGATACATTCATTCATTCGTTTGTTCATGTTTGACAGATACAGTTCTCGGACGTTTTAAGATTTGTTGAGATTTCCGCCTGCAGTCGCCTCACTTTGCAGCTAATTGTTTTCATTCAAGCTGTTCAATCATTAAGTTTGTTTTTAATTTGAGTACAGCTAATTTTTCTTTTTACAAAAATGACATACAGTAAGTTTTAACAGGAGTGCCTTGCAACACTCTGCCTGACCACTAGGTTTGTACTTTGCCACAGAGTTTACACTGAAGTTAGTAGCTGGGTAACAACTTGGTGGCTTTGTTGTGTTGTTTATACCAAGTGGCAAAAAATATAATCAATGAAAAAAACAACTAACACTTTCCACCAACCCAAAATCTTTTCTACATGTTCGCTTTTGAAATCAGGAGCATCTAATCAATACTGATTAACAGTCATATCCAAAACATGAATTGAAACAAAAAATCCCCCCACCCCCCCCAAAAAAAAAACAACCAAGCTGCACGTGACACACACGTCAGTTGTATGCAAACCTGTTTACTCTTTCCACTTGTATTACACATCCATGGCATAGGTTTTCAGTATTTTCAAACAAAAAGCTGTATCTATTTACAAGGTAATGTGCGCACAAGATAATATATTTTGATTCCAAGAGAGAACAGTTTTTTTTACTTGTAACTTTAATGCATCTTAATATCTATATTCACGCATCTTAATATCTATATTTGCGCATCTTAATATCTATTTTGTTTATCAACAGCAGACACCTTTACATCTATTGTTTATCATTGTACCTTTCCTTGCTTCATAAACACATCAAGCTCCTCACTTACTCAGGAGGTAAGCCATGTATGAATCCTCACTAAACATGCCTTGCTTTACATACATCAAAAGTATTTTCGTTTGCTTGATTTTGATTAGGTCTAATTTCCCCGCTGTCTTCAAAATGTTCAAATCTCCATCTAGTTTCCAAACTACATACATAACATTCAAAATGGTCTTCAAAGTGTTAAGATCTCTGAACTAATATTTGTTTTTTTTGAAAAAAAAAATCATCAAAGGAGAAGACAATAACAAAGTGTTGTTTTTTTTTCAAAGGCAGAAAAAGTAATAGTGATACATCAAGCAGAAGATGTATAACCTAAGACGCACAAACAGGCAGACAGCTACAGACATTACAGGTAAATAGGCAAACAGCCTATGTCACACTACAATCCATCACAATCAATACAACCTATGTCACACTACAATCCATCACAATCAATACAGCCAATGAAACACTACAATCCATCATCACAATCGATCGATCAAGCAATACTGATGGTTTTAGATAAGATGGAGGTGGGCTTGATACATGGTACAGACTGAACATCAAGAACAAAACAGTATCGCTCGGAAGACGAAATAGTTTCCCTCCCCCCTACCCACCCACCCACCCGCCAACATGTGATGTCTCCAATCAATGCAAAACTACCTCATCATACATTGAAATGTAACATGGTCCCAAGTTGCCTGAAATGTCCATTACATCGTCTTCAAGCACGCACATGCACAAGCACATGCACACACACACCACACACACATACACACACAAATTCACACACACACAAAACACACACACACTCACTCTTTGTTTTTCTCTCTTAAAGAACCTGAAACAAGAGGCTCAGAACAAGGCAGTCAACACTGTTTTATCAGTTGATTGTGAATTTCTAAATGTTCACTTTTTGTCAGCTTGATGCCTTTCTCGAAGAAGACTTCTTTGGCCTTCTTCTCTCCACAGCGCCTCACTTTCTTCAGTGCATAGATGATGGCCTGCAATTCAGAAGGAAAAAAAAAAAGTATCGACAAAATTTTCAAAGCGAGCTTTAAAGCATTTCCCTAAAGACTATCATGTTTTTGAATTCCAGTTTCATAGGTTGTTGACTTCAGTTGTGGTTCTCACTCTTACCAGGAAATGCACACAACGGCAGAAAACGGATACATCTCTATAAAATGTATGAGGTGTTTTTTACATCAAAGCTTTGGATGGGTTTTAAAAGGTCATTGTTATGCACGTTAAAGTTATATTCCCACCGTTTCCTACCATCTGAATTTTTTTTTTTTAACCCTAATTATTTTGCAACATACAGTAAATAAAATATTCAGTCAAATACAGTAAATAAAATATTCAGTCAAATAAACTAACTTTGTGAGTGCTGTTACTTTTCTTCTTTCTGAAAGCTGGGAAAGGTGGTTTCATCCACAGAAGAACTGCTTCTCATTATTATGGCTTTTGGAGTGTAGTTGTCTGACATGTGTTGTTTAAATCAATACATGAGAACAACTTGCGCACAGACAGATGCCAAGCATGCCGTTACGATGAGCAAACAACAGCCATGAAACTGGAAATCCTTGAAATTTCAGGATGAAAAGACACTCGTTTCACAGGTTATGACACTTTCATCACAAAAGACAGGTCTTGCACCTGGTAGTTTAAATCAGCAATTCCTTCATAAACAAACAGGGCATCATCCGACTCATTTCTGTTCATGCTACAGGCTCAAACTGGCCACATGTTATAAAAAATTGGACAGCTGATCGGTCATTAAGGCATTGGCATCATACAAAGATCACTGGGATATTAGTGAAGTCCAGCCCTAAGAGAACCATTACCATTGAAAGGTTTTAGCGGCCCAGCTGCTCCTGCTCCGAGTCTGTGAGTGCTGCAGCCTCAAATAGGAATACTGGGATGACAGAATGAAGTTCTACCCAAAGGATAAGTCTCTCTGAAAGCATTAGTCAGATTTCCCAACTAACATGGCAGCTGTCTTATTTTTTACCCCCAGCTGGTGCGAAGTAATTCATAAAAAATGACGCAGAGTAATTTTATTACACACTCAAGTATCCAGAAAAACCTTTGTCAAGAAGTCTCAGACCAAAGAAGCAAGTTCATGGCAACAAAATGTATTACCTCATTCAGCAGCAAAAGGCAGTCTTTGTCTATCTGTTAGCATTACAAAGACAGAAAGGATCCGTGCACACCAAGGGGAGATCAGGTCGTCGCACAAGAATTGAAGAATGGGAACAGAAATGGGCAGGGGTGCAACTTGCAATTTAATCTACCTGTACTATCACTTTTGTTACCATACTGACTCCCCACCCCCCCCACCCCAGAAGACAATTTTGGATGTGGTATCTATTTTACGAAAACAGGGCTTGGGAGATTCTGGAACCTTCTTTAACTCCTCCCCTTCATTCAGTAATCTGCTTCTCAACACATTTTTTGCACCAATTCATAACTGCATAAACCAGGCACTGGCGAAGTGATCCATGTCATAAAGTCACTCACCTCTGGAAGCCAGACCCAGAGCAGGTAGTCCCATGTTGGGTATTGTTTGGTGGGTCAGCTCCTGATGCCAGCCACCCATGTGCTTAACGATCATACCCAGCTGTCAGATAAAACAACAACAACAACAAAGAATGTGACAGTAGAACTGACTGCGACATATAGAGAGGAGGATGAAAGAGACAGACAAAACTGGAGGAAGGGGAAGTAAGAGAGGAGAGTAAAGGAGGCGAGGCTGGGGAGAGAGAGGCAGCGAGACATGAACGCATGCAAGCAAGACTGAGAGTAAATGCTGAATCACCTTTTCTCACTTTTAAAAAGAAACTGAACTGAAGTGTGTGTATGTGTGTGTGTGTGTGTGTGTGTGTAAGTGCGTGTGTGTGCGTGCATGTGTGTGTGTGTGTGTGTGTGTGTGCACGTGCATGCGTGCATGTGTGTGTGTGTGTGTGTTGTGTGTGCGTGCGCACACGTGTGTTTTTTGCAGTAAGTAAGTGAAAGTGTGTGTGTGTGTGTGTGTGTGTGTGTGTGTGTGTGTGTGTGTGTGTGTGTGTGTGTGTGTGTGTGTGTGTGTGTGCGTGCGCGCGTGTATGCATGCGCGCGTGCGTGCATATGCGTGTGCATACACACGTGCGCATGTGTTATGCGTATGTGCAGTGTGTGAGTGAGACAGTAAGTGAGTGAGCGAGCGAACAAGTGTGTATGTGTATGTGTGTGCGCACGCACATGCTTGTGTGAGTCTGTTTGCATGTGTGTGTGTGTGTGTGCATATATGTATCAGTATGTGTGTCATGGATGTGTAGATAGAAAAAGCAAGATGGAAGATGTCACAATCAAAAGGAAACTGACCTGGTCATCATCATCGATGGGTCCAGAGGAATAAGTCTGAATCTTCCGTAAGCTGCCTTGCAAATAAAGATGATGCCTCTCACTTGGTGTCTGACGGCGATAAATCTTTGTCAAATGGTTCTGGATGAAGAGCAAGGGAAAAGCAATCAAAACCCTAATCATCATAAAGCACATTGAAATGATAGAACGTAGTAAAAATTCAGACAAAAATACCTCCACCGAGTAAAATTCATTCATTACTCACGCATGCACATATATCTACCCCAACATATGCACACATAAAGCATAAACATGCACACGGAGACACACACAATCACATGTACTGAAGCATATAAACAATACATTGTAAACAAAAAGCACTTTCAGTATTTTTTATCTGAAGTAAAACCCTATGGAAACTTTCACAAAATGCGAACTTTGAAACGGAAAGGATAATTGTCAATTTTTATCCAACTCTATCATGCCATTGTCAATCTTTATCCACCTCTATCATGCCCCTTATGATGCAAGCAAGTATACAAATTTTGGGAGGGTTACAGATACAAAATCAAGGAAAAAGAAAACTTTGCAATATTTCAATGAACAATATACAATGTCAACATTAAGAGCAGAGCACAGAAAAGCAGAGATTCATTCAGTCATGAAAGACAACAAATGGAGAGGATACGCTTTTCTTAGCGTTGTACTTACTTTCATTTCTGGTGAACAAATGAAGTCAACCAGAGGCTGGTTCTTTTCTTTTCGCATGGCTCTCCTGAAACAAGCCAACACCAGCAAAAAATGTCATGACACCATTTTCAAGATGTGTCCACAACATGGACATCTAATTTCAGACTGCACCCATCCATACATGCATGTAAATACTGTAACAAAACATTTCAATGGAACCATAGTTGTCATCTTTCCATATTACAATCACCTACAAAACATAGACTATCTGCATCATTCTAGGACCCAGTTCTATCAGTATATGAATCTGGAACAAAAATGTTACCTTGCAGAGTATGTAACAATTCAACTGTCATTAGCTTTTAATCTTCGTTAGGTGAAACATGGTGTGAGACTTATTCCGCCCTCTTTGTCATACTGTTTCAAATTTGAATAACAATCAAGGGCAGTAACTTATGAATTAGCCCACCACGGCTCGGTGGCAGTGTCACAGGTTGTATACTGGCAGGTTGCCGATTCAATATCAACTGATCTGACATATTTGCACAATCCTAAAAATTGCTAAAATATTCTGCAGCAGACAACACTGAACTAAGAGTGAACAGAACAAACAGGGTGGAAGGGGAGGGTAAGAACTGTTACCTCTCCGCTGGAGTCATGAGTTTCCTTCGATGACTGGACTTGTTGCCTGAAGACACAGCGTCGGTCGGTAGAACAGACTCTGCCCTTCTGTTCGTCTGCTTTTTTCTTCTCTCTTCCTCTTTTTCTTTGGTGGGATAAGAATGCGTCTCTTCCTGCTGCTGATTGAGAGGCTGGGATGGCTGTGAGGCATGGGTTTTGTGCTGCTCTCGTCTGTTGAAGACCAAAGTTTTCGCTGTTCAATCCTGAGACACTTATGGGCACTACACCGATTTGAACAAAAAAAAATTGGATTACCAAAACTTACTTACAATTTCTTTTGTCCTACAGCTGCTCTTCAGGAAAGGTACATTTAAAGCAGACATCCCAAGTTTTCCTCCATGTATTTTTGTGTTAAAGGGCAATGTTTCGTCTTCATATGGAGACGCTCATGGAAATCGACATATCTTGCTCTACAGGCTTTGCTTTTGCATGATGTAATCACAATCCTTTCCAAGAAAAATAAAAATCAGATGCTGTTTCGCTCAAACACAGTCAGAATGAAAAAAAAATTTTCCCCCATCTTTCATTCAAGGAAACAGAAAATAATATACAACAAAAAACATTGTATACAT
>JADBJO010000352.1:335000-350000 GCA_016801955.1 Conus betulinus | reverse complement strand
ACATCAAACTGTTCATAGAAGTAAACATGAAGAATGAAGGTGGTATCTACCTCTAAAACACTGGACCAATTCATCACATGGGGCGGTGGTGGAATGCTGTCACTTGACTTGTAACTAACTCATCTCTTAAAAACAGGAAGAAATGTCATTGTGACAGTTTATTCACAAAGAATTAACTGATTCACCAACCGCTACGGTGCAGTGGTTGTAACAGGTTGCAGGATTGGAATTTGCCGAGTTCAAACCATGATTTTTGTGGCATTTTTCAGCCCTTATGGGCTTCAACCTTAAGTTGTGGGGAGTGCTACTGGCTCAAAATTTTAGACAGGAGCCATTTCAGCCACACAGTTAAGATTCAACTATTATTAAAAGATGAATTTCTGAGAGTATGGCACCATAGCTTTAGATTCGTCTGTTAGGAAAGGTGAATTTCTGCGAGTGTAAGTCAAACTCCTCCTAACCAACAGTGCAGGTGTCCGTCTCTCTCAGGCCTGGCTGATGGGATAATCATTCAATTCACATACAAGTTGTCACAAAGTCTCTGACCAGAATGGCGATCTTCACTGATCATCAAGGGAAAAAAAAAAGCTTCCATTTTGCAGTTTTTCATACCCTGTTGTCATAATAACTTCAGGTTTGATTTCCCATCTACATCCATGCCTGTTACAACTTCCTGTCAAACCTGTCAAAGTGAACAAGTTCATAATTCACTGAAAGCCTGATTTTTGTCTAAAATTAAAGCAGCCAAAAGGCCATAGCCACAGCCATAATAAAAAAAAAAAGTGTGTGTGAAAGTAAGATTGTCAACATCGGGTCGGTGAAAAGGAGACCAACAGCAATCACCCCACATCTACCACTACTGATCTAACTCTAACCTTCTTCCGACTTACCAGATCTTTGAGCAAGGAACCTCCAAAGTAAATTACAAAGTACCCGCTATGAGGGTGTAGAGAACAGAGCAAGACACAGTATGACTTTCAAATGTCACAGTTACATCCGTAGAGAGCGTATCATGATCTTCTGTCCTGGACTTTGCTCTACAGTAGAGATAAAACAGCATATACAGGAAATCATCTGCACATCGTCTGCACTGATTTAAAGTAAGACTTCAGTTTGAGTTATCAGATCAGCAGTTGTACTGATATACATTCAGGGGACAGAAACAAAAAGTAGAGTGAAATCCAGACTGAAAACAATAACAACTTAAACCCAAGTGTTCTCATCTTAAAAAGAACCTACAGTTAAATGTTTATTCATCTTTGAACACTGTGCTTCAGCACTTTTGTTTTTACAGCAAGTAGCAATAACCAGCTGAACTATCTGTTGTCTGTGTCCAGAAAAATCAAAAGGAACATTGCATGATGAACTACAGCTTGTGTGAGAAAAGCAGACTCAAGCCATGGCATGCCCAAAGATATAAAGTCAGAAAAACAATGAGGAACAGAGTTACATGCTACAATAACTACTTTGATTTACAGCTTGCATGATTAGTGAGGTAATTTTGCACCTTTCATCGTGGTCAATGACTAAATACTGTTAAAAAGTAAAAAAAAAAAAATGGATAAAAAAAGATCCTATAATTCTAGTATGAAACTGTTCTGTGTCTGAAGCATCTTACTTTGACACTTTTACAATAAACAAACAAAACTAGATTTATTTTTAACAGATGGAAAAATAGCTTTAAAATTTTTCTTCTATAAAATTTCACATCAAATGAAAAATATTTCATGTCTTTCAGCTAGAAAGACAGTCATATGCAAGTTAAATTCCATTTTTGTACTTTAACCTTTGATTTATACATGTAATCATTCAGTTTCAGTATTGTTATAGCCCCACCGACCACACAGGGCTCTTTCATGACAGTTACATTAACAACACAACTGCCTGTTCTTTTTTTGGGAAAAAAAAGACATACACACATACACAACAAAACTATTTACAACTACCTGTCATATTACAGTATACCTAAATGACATCCTTAAGGCAAGTAAGACTAAGAATGCTGAGGGCATCAGCCATTCTGATTGATTTTAGCATTCCTAGATTATACAAGGGAAAAAAAAAAAAAAAAACTTCAATATACTGTAATCAATGTCAGAGTAACACAATCTTAACAATACCTTGACCACACTTTTCAAAGTTTCTGCGCTTATACCAAAAACTGCAAAACAACCAAACAATATGTCATTTCCTTTTTTTTCCAGGGTGTAAGCTTTGAAAAAAAAAATGAAAACATGAAATATACATCTTAGCAAGATAACGATGTTTACCTTGTATTTTCATCACATGAACCCTTACCCCATGTCCTTGTCACGTATAAATATGGGATACGCAACAAACATAAGGGGGATTCCACCATGACAGAAAGTTTCTATCATGATTACAAAACCATGGCTAGCAACCACACAAACCTCCACCTCCTGAGCAAATTCTCCCCCATTTATCATAGACATGTATTTGATCTGACCCATCAGTCTGTTATACCATACACAGAACTTACCCAGTGTTCTGTCCATTGATGGGCATGTCATCCCAAAAAGACAATGTGAAGTTTCTTTGACTTTGGATTGCTGTGTAATACCTTTGAACAGAAACATCAGTTCCTTTTCAAGCAAGTGCCCCAGACTGGATGTTCTCACACACTCAAAACTCACTCTCACTCCCTCTGAGAACTAGGAGAAAGTGACACTGAGAGAGAATACAAACATACTAACTTCACTGTCATTAAGCTACACAGCTCATTAAACAAAAAAACACATCAGAGTGGATGTTCTATTCACTGACAACTCTGAGATGCAGAGACTGACAGAGAGTGACAGAGAGAAAGAAAGACAAGACACACACAGAAAATAAAAACACAGACATCGAACCTTTTCTAGTATCAAACTACACAACAATCTTCAGCAAAATGATATGCAGTACAATGTAATGTGAATGCTCTGTCTCTCAGAGAACTGACAGACTGTCAAACAGCAAGAGAAAGACAGAAAGAAAAAAACACAAAAAAAGGTACAGAACTTATTGCTATTAATCTTGAAATCAATGGGTGATTTGTAATTACCTGACTCAAGATGTACCACACTCTTGAATTACTTCTCTTGCGAGTACATGAAACTGGAGTACAATTTTCAAGAACATTATAGCAACAACAACACAGCTAAGTCCAGATTGCATCAAATTTCTTATAAAACTGTAGTAATGGATATGTTTTAACATCAGATCTGCCTAGGCCTCAATGTATCCCTCAGTAGGAACACCAAGATTTTCAGTAGTGTAATGGCCGTTTCCAGCAGTATGGATGTGGTGGAATTTCCACAAATGAACACCTTTGGTCCTCATTTTTCTTGTACTGACCAAGACAGCATTAATGGTTAACTGATAGACTTCTTGTCTGAATCCCATTCTTTATAAATGATAAACACAAGTAGATTCAAACATGCAAGATACACACCCATACAAACACAATCATACAAATAACCACACATATCACACATGCATGCACACACATGCATGCGCACACACACACACACACACACACACACACACACACACACACACACAAGCACACTGAAGCACCTACTCACCAAACTGGGCCAAAAAATTGTGTGATCTGTATTTCACCCATACAGCATCTCCTTTGACTGGTAACGATGCACTGACTGCATCAATGAAAACACACACACACACACACACACACGCACACACACACACACACACACACACACACACACACACACAAAATCTCTTAAAGTTGAGAGTTAAATAAAACCTACTCCATTGACTATCTTCAAAATCAGACAGATAGGTGGTGTTACCTATAGCCCAGTTGACAACAAAGGGTCATATTAGGGAACTTTAGCAAGTCTGGTTACAGTTAAAAAAAAAGTATGTACGTATAAGCACTAGAATATGTGTTCTCAAACTAGTATAATAATATATCTACACTGCAAAACAGTTCTAGCATCCCTTTTTGTGCTGCAGTTACACACGTTTACAGTAACTTGTGAGGTTCAGTATTGAGGTCAACTCAGCTCAAGGGACAAGTTATCCTCTGTGACTATAATTTATGACTCAACTGAAGCAATTTTCAAAAGGAAACTGAATGAAGGAAATGAAAAAGCTACTCTGGAGTATGGCAGAGAAATCAATTCTGATAAAGAAATTAAGAAAAAAGATAGGAGAGCATGGGTGCACACCCTGCCTCAGTCTCATAAAACTGCCGGAATCTCATAAAACTGCCTGAATTGAGGAGTCTGGCTTCCTAGCATGCACCAATTAAACAAAGGTCAGTTCGGTCCCTATCACAATGCAAACAAACCTAGAAAGCATGACCATCAGTGGCTGAGGCGGATTAGCTGCATGTCGCAGCCATCAAAACCTAGTCATTCCATTTTTTCAAATTATCTGATAGCAACAGAGACTGTGGCTGAAAAAAAAACAGAATTGAAAAACAGAATAATGTGGCAAGGAACTTGGTTATACTTTTCGATTTCTGAACAGAAACATCTTCATTAAAATAACCATGTTTTGACAGGTATCAGTCATAAAACCTACATTCCCTCTCACATGTTCGTTTCCTTTGAAGTTCTTGTCTTACTCTGAGTAAATTACAGATCTCTCCTTTCTGAGAAACTTAACATGAAGGTAGTAAGTCAGCAATGTTACAATTACATTTCACTGATCTTCTGTCATGAGTTTACCTGTTTCATTGTAAACTGCAATATACAAACTAGTTTTATTGTCCTCTCAAACGCACGTAATGCCAAAAATGCATGATTATTGTTTTTTTCCATTAGCCAGGTCAGCTGTCTTAATTAAAACTCATATGAATAAATTCACTGATAATGCAGAAAACTGGTCATCTGTGTGGACACTTACTAAGTATCAATAATATTTTCAGACTAAGATAACAAATCTGATCATCTAGCACAGTGTGCAGCCCTAACATGCAATCTCAGGTGAGGATAAAACTCCATAACACCATCTTCATTCATCTTATTCATAGATCATCATTAAAAAAAGAAGTCTTAAAGTCTGTAGCTATCTTGATCTTATGTGTGGTTTCCTCTCCACATCCGTGACCATGGCACATTTGTGTACAGTCATCAATACCAGCAAAATCATGGGAACCGTCACTATGGATGGACAAGGTAGAACCCCCCTGAAGGAAGAAACTAATCACACTTAATCCATGACTTGCGCAATTTTTGTTAGTAAAAGACTCAGAAGTGATGTTTTGTGTATGATGGATCAGAAAAAGGCCTCAATGAACACCACTGAAATGACTTGGCAGAAGCGCAATGTCAGCTCTGGTGAGTTGCCACAAGACAGCTGATACTGATTGCTCTCTGTGACCTGTAGCGCTGGGGCTGTGACAAGATATGCTGGGTGTGAATGTGTCAAGAAGCTGCAATGAACAGTGTGGATATAACCTCTCTGAGAAGGCATGAAGACAGCAACCAAAAAAGATTTCTGATCATATTGAATCTTATCGCATTTCAGCCATGAGTCATCAATGTAAAATTTTTTTTTAATGACACATCCCAAGATAAAAAGCTGCAGAAAAGCAATTAGAAAATGATTACCACAGCAATGGAGAATTCACACACACACACACACGCACACACACACACTAGAAATATAGATGTTGTCTTAATACACACTGGAATCAACGACTTGAAATCTAAGAACAGTATTGAATTAAGCAAGTCATTTGCTACTACTTTGAAGGAAGCTGCCAAGAAAAAAACCCAAAACGCAGTTCGTAGTAAGCAATGTCACCACTGTAAATGACCAGACGCTGGAGGCAAAGAGAGAATTATTCAATGCTGCCATCACGTCAGAACTGTTGGAAATACGTAACATCTCTATAATTAAACACAACAACTTGAAGAAACATCACCTCTGGGATGGCATTCACCCCATCACAAGAGGATCCAGCATACTGGCTGGCAACATTGGATGTCGCGTCCGAAACCTGGTGTGGGAAACCCCGAAATGGCCTGCACGCCAGCCCAGATTCCACCGACCCCAGTCCTACCCTGGCCCTCAACACCATGCCTGGCACAACGCTTTCTATGCTTTGAGTGACTGGGACATGTTTTATTAACACTTGTGATAACCTTTGTCACAGAGATCAAGATTCACTGACATTTACGAAGCTGAGCATTTCCCATTGTTCTTCGCCATTAATGACTTTATGCCTACTAGACATCTAAGTACATTTAGTATAAACAGAATTAGCTGATTTAAGCTATTGTTTAACGCATATATATAAAATTTTATTCTTATTTCATTATTTTTTTTTTTTTTTTATTATTATTATCGTTATTACTTTTTTTTTTAACATACTTTTCTACTTTTCTCACGTACCTTCCTTGCTTCACTTTGTCTTTTTAATTGTTCTCCTCACAGTGTATGTAAATCTCTGAGATTACCTTGATTTAACATTTAATTTGATACGACTGATCTTAAATAAATGTCAGCGAACCGCCCAGAGAAACGTGGACAAACGAGTCACAAGACAAACCACAACGCGTTTCAACCTCTTAGGTCTTCTTCAGGTGCAACAAACATGAAACAAATAACGAAAATGCACTTAGCTTTGATCGCTTCTGTGTTCAGCGCAAGAAAGAAGGCGTTGATTCAACGCCTTCTTTCTTGCGCTGAACACAGAAGCGATCAAAGCTAAGTGCATTTTCGTTATTTGTTTCATGTTTGTTGCACCTGAAGAAGACCTAAGAGGTTGAAACGCGTTGTGGTTTGTATTTCAGTGGAACTGTCGTTCCATTGTCAAAAATCTAGACTGTTTAGTTCAACATCTTGCACAACACGATCACAAGATTCTGTCGTTTTCAGTCCTTGAATGTTAAAAAAGAAAAGGTGCCAAAGATAGACAATTACTATTATCCACCAATCCATCAAAAGGATGATACACTGGAAAAGTCTCTACGGCTATTTATGTACGTGAGGGGGTTTCTTACACTCTTTGCCCCAGTCCTGCACCATCTGATATACCTAACTTAAATTCTTGTGCTGTTACAGTCGGATTCAATTCTTCACTGTTAACCATAGTTTCTGTCTACCTACCCCTTGGTCCAAAATGAGCAGAACACTGAATGGATTCGTATGCTACAAACAGAACAAAATAAAAAAATTCTTAATCACGGGTGACTTTAATGCTCACTCACCTTTCTGGGAGAAGGAATGTCAAACAGTTACAAGCAACCGTTTTGTTGAAAATCTAGTGGATTCCTCCCTCTGTCTTCTAAACGATGGGCGAATCACACGCGCATACCCGATAACCCCAATCATAAAGCCACCGCCATCGACTTAACACTGGCGTCACCTGTTAACACCCCCTTTGTACCTGGAACCAATAGATGATCCTCTGAACAGTGATCATATATACCACTTGTGACCAGGTTTGAACTAGGTCAACCTTCCGCTACGGACTCAACAGAAGACAAGATTCCAAAATATAATTACAAACGTGCTGACTGGAACAAATTTACAAACATATTACTTTCTTATGAGTTCGAAACTTCTGATCAGGATGTTGACACCTTATACATGATGTTTACTAAAGCTGTTCTGTATGCCGCTGACGAATCCATTCCGAAGTATAAGTCAATAACATCAAAAAAGCATGTCGGTAACATTTGGTGGAATGAAGCTTGCCAGAGAGCAAAAGACGAGAAAAAGTTAAAAAAAATTAATGCTTATCTAAAGCACCAATCTATTGAAAATCATGTGGAAATGAAAAAAGCCAAAAATAAATGTAACAGAGTAATAGATGAAGCCAAAAAAGAATATTGGTCATCTTTTTGTACAAACGAAGTTTCAAATCATAAAGATATTCAGAAAGTATGGGAAAAATTGAAAACAATGAAGAATGGCGTAAAATTGCCACAATATCCAGTACAATTGTCTCATTGTGATTTGCCAACTAATTACGAAAAAGCCGAAGCCTTGCTGATATGTTTGCAAATAACAGTCGCAGCGATGGACTGTCGGACAAAGATAGAAAGTACAGAGCAGAACATGAGTTGCAGCTTAGTGATGAAGACACGGAACAGACCAGAAATCTATCTATTAATGCTGCTGCAATTACGATAGGAGAATTAAAAGAATATCTCTAATCTCGGCAGCAAGAAAACATCAGTTGGGCTGGATGGAATTTCTAACGAAATGTTAGGTCATTTGTCACTAAATATGTTGAATTTTTTACATTTTATCTTTCAAAAATGCTGGGAAAGTGGACAACTACCAAACGTATGGAAACAGTCAATTGTTGTACCCATTCACAAACAAGGAAAGCCCCGGAATGATAAAAACAGCTATAGACCAATTGCGTTAACGTCACACACATGTAAACTTATGGAGAGAATTATATTAAGGAGACTTAATCACTATTGTGAAAAGTACAAGGTTATTCCAATTAATCAGGCAGGCTTTAGAAGAGGTAGATCAACCATTGATCACCTGATAAAACTAACTACTCAAATTAAGCAACAGTTTTTGCCAGACGAAAGAATGTTCTTGCTACGTTTTTTGACGTCAAAAAGGCTTACGACCAAGTGTGGCACAATCGACTACTGACAAAGTTACGAAAAGTTGGTATTGTGGGTAATATGTTTGATTTTATCAAAAGCTTTCTTTCTAATCGATCAATACAGACAAGGATTGGGAATACGTACTCCAATATTAGATCTCTTCATATGGGCCTTCCTCAGGGATCAGTCATTGCCCCCATCTTGTTCAATATTCTAATGTCAGATCTTCCTAGGGGGTTATCGAAAGATGCAGTTGTAGTTCAATATGCCGACGACATCTGTTTATGGATGAAAGTATCAATGAAAAGAAAAACTCCAACCAGAGCTCTGAATTACACAAAGAAGTTATATCAACACGAACTCGATAAAATAAGTAAATATATGACTGAAAATGGTCTTTCATTATCTCTTGAAAAAACCAATATGATGCTTTTCAATTCAGGATACAACCCTGAAAAAAAAAACTTCCTGTATTTTCTATCCATGGTTCAGTCATACGATATACTCAAACGACTAAGTTTTTGGGGTGTTTATCTCACGTCAAAACTTCCTGGACCAGCCATATTGAGCACATACTAACAAAAGCAAGAAGGAGCTTAAACTTATTATTAAAAATCATTAGCAAACAAAAGTGGGGACAGGATACAAAAGTATTAATACTACTGTCAACGTCACTTGTGCGTTCCAAATTGACGTATGCACAGGAGGTATTTTTTAGTGCTCCACAACATTTACTGACTAAAATGCAAAGTGTTGACTGCAAAGCCTATAAACTTTCCCTAGGAGTTCCATTTCATGCATCAAATTTAGGAACCTATAAAGAAGCAGGTGTTTTACCTCTTGACGAGCTAAGATATCTTTCTGCTGCCAAATATGTTTTACGAAGCTCCTCGTTCGAAAATTTCACAGAGGCCGAAGTTTGCCTGAGGTCCGATCTTCATTTTGCAAAAAGGGCTAAATCCATCCAATCATTAAAATCCATAAACACATTTACTTCAGATCTCTTAAAAAAAAAAAAAAAAAATTAAACAGAAAGGAAATAGCAACAAAACCTTCCTACTCACCTATACCTACATGGGAGATGAACAATCTGAAGCTTGACATAGATCACACAAACTTATCAAAAATGATTCACCTAATATCCTGAAAGTTCCGTCAGCTCCCATATTGATAACAAGTATTCTGAACATTTTAAGATTTATACAGATGGGTCTGTACTTGGGAACAGAAAAGTAGGAGCTGCCTTCGTTATACCAGCTTTAGAAATAGAGAAACGGTTTCACATATGTGAAAATGTTTCTATTTTTACTGCTGAATTAATTGCAATATTGAAGGCCCTGAATTACATTTCTGATTTTCCGAAAAACATATTTCAGATTTTATTGTGTGTTGATTCTAAATCGGTCTTACAGGCACTTAAATCCTTAAACCAAAAAAATGCGATCGGAATTGATAATTGAAATTAAACACACTGTTCATCTTTTATCATTGAAAGGAACCAGCGTCACTTTCTGTTGGGTGCCTTCCCACTGTGGAATCGTTTCAAATGAATGGGCTGATCGAGCTGATCGAGCTGCAAGAAAAGGAGCAAACAATCATGATGGTTCAGTTCCAGTTAAGATGCTGTTAGATTTACAAGAAGGTTACACATGTTTAGTTAACGCGTCATACAAAATGTTTGACGAGAAACTTAAAAATCTAAAGTGTCACTACAGTCAGTACTGCATAAATGCTAAGAACAGAGGAAATATTAAACCTCTTTTAGTGTTCTTGTCCGGAACTTATTCGAGGTCTGTTTCCAGCCTGATGTATAGGTTTCGTTTAAATGCACTCCGCACAAAATACAGCAAAAATGTCCAGTGCATGTGCGGAAGAGAAAAATAACGATCAGTCATTTACTTGTTCATTGCTCCAAAGTCAAAGAACTAGTATCTCTGAGAGGGGGACGACAGTTTTTATCCGAGTCTTCCATTTCTCTTGAAAATGTTTTGAACAGTTATTCACTTCTCCGCATTTTTTGGAGTGTTTGATTAATTGTCCAGTTGGTATATTCCTGTGATTGACTCAGTTTTCATCATCCCAAACCCCCATTTTTGTGATAGAAATGTCGTTTTAACACACACACACACACGCACACACACACACACACACACACACACACACACACACACACACACACACACACACACACACACACACACACACACACACACACACACACGCGCGCGCGCGCGCGCGCGCGCGCGTCTCTCTCTCTCTCTCACATACACACACTTATACACATACACGCACGTACACAAATACGGACGCAAGAAAGCACGCACGCACAGGCATGCATGCCCGTGCATGCACGCACACATACGCGCGCACGCGCGCGCGTACACACACACACACACACACACACACACACACACACACACACACACACACACACACACACACACACACATATATATATATATATATATATATATATATATATATATATATATATATATATATATTTTTTTATGACATGCAAATGCATGTGTTGGCCGTTGCTTTCTTAGTGTGTTATTGCTAATTCGATGTTAAAGGATTAATGCGTTATTGTTTTTTTTTTTTTTTTTTTTTTTTTTTTTTTTTTTTCATAGTTGGTAGATCCTCACTGATTTCATATGTCCATAGCTTTGATCCTCATTGATTGGTAATTATGTAACATTTTTACCCATTTTCCTTATGCAATAACTACATCCTAAGCTGTTGTGCATACTAATAATTGACAAGACTGAAAAAAAAAATGGATCTTTTACAGTCAACAGGTGCAAATATCCATGAGGACACGGCATTGATAAAATTTAAAACCACAGAACAACAGTAGTAAACTGAAGATACTTACCTTCACTTGAAAATGCATCAGGTAATTCTTCCAGATCTGATTCAGAATCTATGTCAGAACTGCAGGCATCTTTGAAGAGAAAATAATCTGCTGCACTGCAAACACACACGATGTAACTCATCACACATTTAACGAGTATACATACTGGTTCAAAGGAAGAAAGACAGATTGACCAAGAATATTTCAATAAGAGAAATTATTTCAAAACAAGTGGATGTGTTGTAACATTCATTATAAGAAATATCATATATAATGAAAGTACAAATAACACTGCTGCACATGGTCAGTTGGTTGGTCAGTCAATCTCCGTCTGTCTCTCTCTCTGTGATCAAAAATCAGTAGCAGTCTCCACAACAGAAAAAGCTCACCTTGCCATTTCCTTTCATAGTGAAAGTACATGTAAAGTCCATTCTGAATACAGTTACCAAAATCATAACATATACCAATGAAGACTATTCATTTACACCAATTTTGTAGTTATGGAACTAACAAATGTGACTTCGGTTAGTATTTGTGCATATCAGGTGATCACAAATTCAAGATAAATTTTTTTACATCATTTGAGGTATCGGTGAAATCAAAAATCAACCATTACTGCACTTTTTTCAACTGCTCTCAAATCCTCTCTGTTTGAGATGGAAATATGGATCATCAGAAATGTGTCACAGGAGTGGGGAAGCAAAGACAACTCAGAAACAGAGGACAGGAGAGAGAGAGAGAGAGAGAGAGAGAGAGAGAGAGAGAGAGAGAGAGATCAGGCTGAGCAAGAGAGGACGGAGAGAGAGAAGAAGAAGAGAAGAAGAAGAGGAGAGGGGGAGGGGGGGGGGGGGGGGAGGGAGAGAGAGAGAGAGAGAGAGAGAGAGAGAGGGAAAAGGGTGGATGGGAGGGCTGTGACAGGGAACTGATCGCATCAACTACGGGAGATATGTTTGATGGTAGGAGTGGAGGGGGTGGGGGAAGAGGGGCTGCAGCAGAAAAAGCAGGTTGAAATGTAGAGGACAGATAACATGGGGCAAATAAGTCAGACAGTCCATACAAACAAGTAATGTACTAATGTAAAAGTGATGCTGTAAACACAAGAAGTAATGCACAGCAAATATAGGTGCAATGGTTCACCAAGCGGGAGTGGCACCAAGATGAATTAATGGGCAATCTAAGGGACAGCTGCAGAACCACCTGAGAATAGGCGCAGATGAAAGGGAACCTGTGGTCCCCTGCCTGCATGCGCGCCCCCACCGTAAGAACACTCAAGAACTGGTGCATATTGTTTGAACTAACTGCACCAACTGCTCTGTAGAGATAACCCCTAAAATGACCGAAGTGGGTTGGGGCCGCATTTATCCTGCATGTCAAGCACAGAGGCTGGCTGTGCACTGACACATAGGCTTGCAGGCCAGCAGCATTTGAAAATTGGGTCAAGATTTAAAGCTGGGGGGGGGGGGGGGCAACAGCAGTGCCGTTCCCCAAATCAGCTCTTGGGACCAAATCAAGTCTCGGTAAGCAAGGTGACCAATGCAGAGCCATTCTCCTTCAAAACGCTACATTTCCATGAAGAGCATCCTGACCTATCTGAATCGCAAGGTAGAAGCTGGCATGCATCCGAACCAACCAAGACTATCAGCTGGTTGTGCAGGTGAAGGCAAAAATTAAGTGACCCCAAATTGGCATGAAATGATTTCTCAGAGAATACAGTTAGGAAAGAGACCCATTCAAACTTCCATTGGGTACCGAACCTGTGGCTCTATCTACCAACATGAAATCAATAGAAAGTGTCAACTAAGTGGCAGGATTAGCTAACCAGAGACAGACACTTTCTGCACCTGCTATCAAGTGACTCCGCGAGAATTCTCAAATCCCTCCAAATCTCCTCATCCTGACTGTGCTAAGGGGATTAAAACAAATGGAATAAGACACAAGATCAGAAATGTTAGGTCAAACTCTCTCCCTTTCCATTATTCCTAACATCAACACTGGGCTGCAAAGGCATAATGATCAAGGCCAGCATGTGGTGGACAAACAGAAGACAGTGTGAAAAGAAAGAAGCTAACCAAGTCAAATTCAGTGTCTACAGACCCACTCTTAGTTTGAGCACTCCAATGAGGGGGTTAGTATGAGCCATTAACTCAACAGGTTAATGAGCCAAGCAAAAACCTGACAGAATCATCTTGGTCAGTGTCTGTGAAGATCCTTGAGTACTAATACTCAACCATTATGGTACCCCGACACCCCAGCTATAGGACGAAGGCAGTGAAGACAGAAGTTTACTCACAGGGCACACTGGGGATCCCAGGTGGCGTATAAAGGTTCACTTATAGCTGCTGTGAGAGGGGCAGACTTTGGCACTGCTGCTGCTGCTGGGATGCTTGTTGGAGTTTCTGGTGGCGCTGGCACTGAAGTAGGGGATGAGGTGGAAGATGAGGTGGATCCCTCAGAACCTGGTGATTTCACTCTGGAAAAACAATGAGCCAGCAACTCAGGATAACAATGTGGATTGTTTCAGGAAAAGAGATACGTGTCTCTTCGTTTTAAAGAAAAACTGGGCACGAGAATGGTCAGATGCCACTATCACTCAAACTAGGTGAAGCCTCTGTGTGTGTGTATATGTGTGTGTGTGTGTGTGCGTGTGCGTGCATGCATAGTGCGTGTGTCTGTCTGTCTGTCTCTCTCGCTCTCTCGCTCTCTCTCTCTCTCTCTGCCAGATACTAATTAAAAAAATGTCACATCTTCATGACCAGAACACAACATCACACTTCAAATCCCGTATGACCAACAAAACACAGTTTGTCTTTAGCCATAGCAACTTCTCATCTACTCATAAAATCATGCCCCAAGGTTCTGTTTCAGGGTTGCTTCCTTCCTGTTTCTCTATCAGTGGTCTCCCATTATCAGTTCAGTTTCACAATCAAGTGTCTTGTGTGATCCTGCTGCTGATAACACATCCCTCCATTCAAGTGCAACAGACTTACCTACCACCCATATCTCCCTACAGCAAGGTCTAGATGACGTCTCCAAATGGTATAATTATAAGTCAGTGAGAGTTAGTCCTTAAAGGATGAAAAGCATGGCAATTACTTCTACACCAAAACAACAGACAGAGACTTAAAGTCTCAGTCTGACTATAGAGGGCAACACACCATAGACTAAGTGCATGTGCAGCAAGTTACAGCAGTGAAAGTGGACAAGGACCTGAAGTGGCAGTCTCACAGTGATGCCACTGTTTAAAAACCTAGCCTGCAGTCTCTTCCTGCTAATGTAACTGATCCCTCACAAGTTACACAGAAACAGACACTTGAAAAATGTTTTTCAAAGCTTGCTTTCTCTTTCACATCAACCATGCATCTGAACTCTGGGAATGTGCTTCAAAAAGTCATCACAAAAAAAAACTAAATTCAATGCACCTAAGAGCAGTGAATATAATTTTGTCAGGTTCTTCCTAAACAGCCTCAAAAAGCAAGTAAAATTAAACATACTGCCCCTGCAAACAGTACTAGACTTCACCAAAGCTGTATTCATGTACAAAGTACACAATGATCTGGTTCCACAATGCCTCAGGGATTTACTCCCTTG
>JADBJO010000352.1:315000-330000 GCA_016801955.1 Conus betulinus | reverse complement strand
ATGCCCCTTGCCAAATGACTAACAGTAAAATTTCAGCTTGAAGTGGGCCAGTCTGACCATGTTTTCTAAAACAGTGTTCAGCATGTTTTATACAGCTGATAGGCAGCCGTTATCATGAGCATGCTGAAATATGAGTAAAAATTAACATTTAAGAGGATATGGAGTCTTTACATATCCTTATTTTGGCTGAGAAAAATGGACATGGAGCTGCCATTTTCCCAAAGAATCCAAAGAGAACATCCTCAAGCCACACCCCTTTCTACATAGATCTACTGTCGTATGTGTGGGTCTTTGAAGGATTAGTTCACAAGCAACAAAATGTGAGAAACAAATAATGCATAGCAAGTCAACAAAGGCAGGGTGAGAAACAGCAAATACCTTGCAGTGTTTAATGTGGGGGTGACTATAAATGTAGCACTTATGGCACCATGCTTTGGCTTCAATTTATAAGATGCTTTGCAGAGCATCTTTGTACAGCATTAGCTATAAAAATGTTACCCACACTAGAACACTGGTGGTAGAGCTCTTGCAACTGCAAGTGTTTCACATGGTGCAGTATACAATGCTGCACATGCATTGTTGGTGACCTACAAATAACTGGCAGTAAATTATTACATGCAAAGGCAAAAGAAACACAATCATTGATACAATTCACATCAAATTTGCAAAGTAAAAAACTCTCCTGACTTCATGACAGGCCCCTAAATCCTTTTGATTTGGAAGAATTCATGTCAATTTATAATTTTGACTTTGACTCGAAAGAAAATACTGATACCCAGTCTTTTTGCTTGGCCCTTTTTTTTCTTAATCATATGTCAAATGCTCTTACAGACGTGATCTAAGTTATCATCATGCCACCAGCAATTTTTTTCTCTTTGTTGATAACCAGTGACGATTCAACAACCAACTGCTGGTGTAAGAAACTGGAGGCTGCAATGAAATTTTCTTTTGTTTTTGTTTGTATGCTTGTTTGACAGCGATTTCTTTGTGATTCAATTTTAACCATGATTGGATATCGTTTGTTTCGGACTGCATCGTCTGCATGAACAAAGAAAGACCATTCAAAAGTACTCACGTTGGTGTACTGCAAAGCCTCGCAGTAAGTCTTGTTTTAGGCATTCTCTTACTTTTAGACTAACTGGGTATAGGATTAGTTTTTAGAAAATGGCCTGTACGTGATAATTTAAGAAGAAATGAGGGGTTTACTCCAAACTTTTTCTTTTACATCAACCCAAACTTCCGGTGTCAGGAGCAGATAATCCCGAGAATCTGGTGGGTCCGGGAGAGACAAGACAAGACAAGACAAAATTCTTTATTTACGAGGATAATAGATAAGCTCTGATGTGCTTTTTTACATCCAGTCCTCGCCCTGAGTAGGGTCAACAACATAAAAAAGGTAAGGTAACAAAGGAAGCATGCAAAAAGTGACTAGAATTACAATACAATACGGAATTAAATTTAGGAAGAAAAAAAAAAAAAAAAAAAAAGCGAGAGAGAGAGAGACAGACAGACAGAGAGACGCAGGAGCGAAGGGAGTGTGGGGTAAGGGTGCAGAGAGAGAGAGAAAAGGTGGGGGGAGAAAGAGGCGAGAGTGGGTGCGATAAGAGAGCATTTTAGAACAATCTAACAATTTCAAAAAAAAATTTCAAAGATATACAAGACAATCGATTTTGAAGCACCGGGGGGGGGGGGGGGGGGGGGGGATAGAAAAATAAAGCGCAAATGGAGGGGGGAAATGCATAATGATAGCCCAGTCGCCACGGGTAGGAAGGGATGTCATATGGGTAATAAATCAAGTTATTCCAGCCGAACCGTGAGAGAGAGAGAGAGACATAAGAATAGAAGAGTGAGATGAAGAGGTATTAGTTTATCATATGTACCGTGTGAAAAACTTACGTCGCAGATCTTGCGGTGTTCAGAGCTCAGAGAAGCAAATATGTTCAGATCTATTGGACGAACAAACTGCGTTTAATTTCTGCGCGAAAAAATCAAAGTGAACAATCGCTCGTGTTCTACTTGACTTCTTTCGTAACGACTGACACTCGCGTTGGCGCACACATGTGCCTAAGCTTACATGCGATGTTCTCAAGCAGTTACACTGTGCCATGGGACTTGATCAGCTGAAGATAGGACGTGCATAGCTGCTCCTCCCCCATCCGCCCCTTCCCCTCCCTTGCTCTCCCCCACTCCACACACACACACACACACACACACACACAACACACACACATGAATTAAGAAAAAAAAAAAAAAAGAAAAAGAATGGAAATACGGAGATCTTTAAGAGAATTATCCACACACCCCACCCCCCCCACCTCTCTGGAAAAGCAACAAGGGAGGAGGTAGGAAGCACACACGCATGCACGCGCGCGTGAGCGCACACTCTCACACACACACACACACACACGCGCGCGCGCGCGCGCGAGCACACACACAGAGCATCGACAGAAGCAGTGGTGAATCATGCGCTTAACTAAACGCGGACGTCCTGTTCCCATTGTCATCCTCAACTCCTCCCACTGATTCCCTTCCGCTGTCGCCGCCTCCCTCCACTCAATGCGGACTCCCTCTGTTCCATGTGGACAAATACATACCATACCCCACACCTCCCGACGCCTCCTTTCCCTCACTTCACAAACACAACACACACGCATGCACGCACGCACACACACATGCACACCTACCTTGAGTTAGTATCACAGAACGTCGGACGCCGAGCAAGAAATGACACTGCTGACAATCTGTACATTTTTTTTTTTTAATCTAAAAAAAGACATTAATATGATCACTCATCTTATCTTTTGTTTGAAATCGAGAAGAAAAAACAAAGCACCTTCAGCAGTTGATTCGAGGATTTGTGCAGAATGTGGCAACACACGCCTCTCCACCGACATTTATCACTACTGCTAGAGCACAAACTCACAAACAAGAGCACAAACGCACTCACGTGCACACACAGACACATGCGCGTGTGTGTGCATGCTAATGGGGATAGACCTATATAAGGAACACCTTAAGTCGTAGGGGCGGGGGGTAGGGAGGACAAAGAACACCCCTACCCCCAGCTGTTTTTGATCGTAAAATGAACATCGCTCAAGCACATGCAGAGTAGCCTGCCTGCCTCTACTCCCCCCCCCCCCCCCCCCCCCCCCCCCCCCCTCCTTCTCCTTTCCCCGTACCCGGTCCTTAACATAGAGAACTCAGTTATATGGAATAAGATGTGACATCATTGAACCAAGGATACAGCAGTGTTCTTTAGTCCTCGACGGTAGTCTCTCTACCGCTGAAGTTCGGCAACACGGGTACGATACAGACAGGCGTTCCATGAAATGAGCAGTTTTCACCTGGATCGTTCGTGCATTATCCTGTACAAATATCGTCATGCGTGAAGTGGCCCAGCCTCCAGGACAGACGACATACAGCACGTCTATCCATGCTATACAAGATCCACAACGACCTGGTCAGCACAGAAGGCATCAAAACCAGCCTGCGTCTTGCACCTCCGCGCCGACGCTGCGGCCACGATCAGCAGTTCACCATTAATTTTCACAGAGCAGAACGCAGGACAGACAGCAGGCGTTCCTTCCCCGTACCATCGAGGACTGGAACGAGCTACCCCAGACGTCGTAGCGGCCAAGACCATCGACACCTTCGTGTCAAGGGCCTCCCGTCTTAATTAAAATCCACGCCCAGTTTTTTTGTTTGTTTGTTTCTTTCTTTCTTTTCTTTCTTTTTGTTTTGTTTTGTTTTGTTTTTTGCTGCGAGTGCGGACCCCCTTGCATAAGTGACGGAATAAATTGTGGTCGCTGCCAAGGAAGAAGACGAAGAAGAGACTCTTGCCACCCTTCAACTAACAGCCAGCAGAGAGCCGCAGCCAGCTCCAGTGATTGTAATATCGCGTCCCAATCAGCACACCTACAGGAAGCCCACCTTCTTCCGATGCATAGGAGTGGAACTGTCTCCCGAAGGCGGCTGTCACAGCCTCTTCGTTGGACTCCAAAAGGGGGAACTGCCCACCGCCACTGATCCGGTCCCACCATAACTGCCCCCCCCCCCCCCCCCCTGTTACATTGCAGGGGCGGATGATGAGAGGAGGGAGGTTCCAAATTTTGTCAAACGCGGTGAAGGGGTGGAAAAGGCAGTCCTCTCCCAAAATGTTGTAAAAGCAGAGGGGTAGGGTGGGGGTGGGGAGGAGGTGGGCTGTAGGTTACTCCCTCCCCAAATTATGTCGAAGGGAACGGAGACGGGGCTGGTTCCATCACCCTAATTAACTCAGCACCTGTTCTTTATTCACCAGATGGGAAGGGAGAGATCAGAAATCCCAAAAGGGGTTCTGAAAGGATATGGTGGCCCTGTTTTCGCCATCCTACCGGCGATGGGGTTGGCGGAGTCCAGGTAACCATGACTCCCCTCCCCGGAGCCCCCCCCCTCGTCCGGCCTTGACATATCCGGGAGTTTGCGTCAAACAGTGGCCATCCCAATTGTAGTCGGCTTGAATCTGTGTAGACAAAATTGGGCGTTGCTTATGAATCCTTCACAAGTGGGAGGGGAAGGGAGTAGGGTTGGAAGAGGGGGGCGGGGGGGGGGGGGGGGGGGGGGGGGATACAAGCAGTTACGCCTGGTAGTGACACTCACCATGTCCCTTCACCTTTAACGTCTCTCTCTCTGTCTCTCTGTCTCTGTCTGTCTCTCTCTCTCTCTCTGTCTCTCTCTCTCTCTCTCTGTCTCTCTCTCTCTCTCTCTGTCTGTCTCTGTCTCTCTCTCTCTCGCTTTGTTTTCTTCTTTTGTTCTGGGCAATTGTAGGTTCCCCATGCAGATTCTTCAAATTCAAATCTGTTGGCTGCTTAACGACCAGAGGAACACACACACACACACACACACACACACACACACACACACACACACACACACACACACACACACACACACACACACAGTTTATGCAGCTTTGTTGTTGTTTTTAACCGGAAAAACGCAAACTTATCCAAGCAGAAAAAAGTGGTGCTTTACTATGGTCAAGTGCTCTCCCAGAGGGTGTGTAGGGGTGGGGGGTGGGGGAGGAGGAGGAGGAGAGAGAGAGAGAGAGTGTGTGTGTGTGTGTGTGTACGCGCGTGTGTAGATAAAGTGCGTGGGAGGAGGTGGTGGAGAGAATGGTTATGACGGGATATGTGACATAGCGTGGAGCACCCACCAAAATGGTACATAACATATGCATAGCACGCAGTAGCGTAGGGGGAAAAAAATCAAGCCAGGGCCGGCAATTTGGAAAGGAGAGGAGGGTTTACTGGTTGAGGGTGATGAAGGTTAAAACGGTGTGTGTGTGTGTGTGTGTGTGTGTGTGTAAAAGAAAGGGTGCTAGAGAAATAATGCACTTTTTAATCATGAAGGTTGTAAAAGACAACAAAATCTAAAGCAGCTATTTCATGAAGCGACAGTTCACTTTCATGAAGTAGGAAAGGAGATGTACCTATTGAGTTTGGGTCGCTTAGGCTCCAATGAATTCCAGGTGTAATACCCTGTTACGTTAAACATAATGCAAATTTGTTTTAAGTACACTCGAGGCCTCTCTTGGAAGAGAACATGATGTTTTTAAGTATGCATGGCTAGATCAATCCAAATTTACACATAAATGAGGCCCGGGGAGTAGGGGGTGGTGGGAAGGAACTGGGCACCTGGGACCCACCAATCCCTATCACTCGCGCACCCACCCACCCCACCCCAAAATGCCGCCTATATTATAAAGGTTATAAAACGAAAACAAAAAATTCAAGTAGGAATTTCTTTAATGGACATTTCATTTGAATGAAGTAGGGAAGGTGTCCCAACTGAGGCTGGGTCTGTGGGGTCGTTCAGGCTCCAATGGGGTCTTGAGAAAATATCCAGGTCAGGGAATCTGGAAGTTGAAACCCGCCAGACGCCGAAATGTTTTTTTTTTTTTTTTTTTTTGTTGTTTGTTGTTTTTTTTAATGTGAGCTTGAGGTTTCTCCCGAAAGGTAACATAGCGTCAGTTCACTACATATGGATATGTTTATCCCTGTTTAAACAAAAAACTAGTGGCAAGGGGGCCGGAATAGCTCAGTGGTAGAACGCAGGACTCATAATCTTGGTGATCCTGGGGTTGCCGGTTCAAATCTCCTCCGGGCCGTTTCGGTACAGTGGAATTTTTCCCTCGGAGTTAACATTGCCCAACTTCTGCGCCACCTCAGAGGCAGTGCACCCACGCCGCTCATTCCGACACCCCGTCCACAGCCACAGCCCGGCTGGTCCCGCCGCAGCCACGGCACGGCACCGGCAATCCACAGGGAGCTGTCAATGTCAAGTCGTCAAGAGGCAACCCAGCAGAGGAGACACTGCACTGCCGCCGAGTCACTTCGGTGGTGTTCAGTGGCGCCTGTTCTGATCTAACATACGCAGGACACCACCTACTAAGCCCCCTACTGACGACAATAATTGCTTAGTCGCGGAGCCGGCGTGAGTGAGCTCTCCCTCCGGAGGGCGCCACCACGTCCGTCCAACGACAGCCCCCATGGACTCACCGATACGATGACCCCGACGGAACCAAACCAAGGCCACAGACGTGGAGAGGACATCGAAATTGAGGTCACCATGAGAGCAGGGCATGAAGGGCCACAGAACTTGAGACATTTTTTTTTCAATGCTGATCGATGAGAATGAGTATGATTAAGATGATGCTACGGATTTCCATTTCGGTCTGAGACTACATGACAGGGCTGTACTCTACGCTTCCTTTCATAATGTATCCTGGCGTCAACCAGGCCCGAGAGATACAGGCACCTGCAGTGTTGGTCAGTCAGGAAATTTGAGCAACACTCTCAGAAACGCATCCATTAAGTGGATGAAACTCGACTGTGTGGTCCCAGTCTTCCCAACTGAGTCCGCAGCAAACTCAACTGTGGGTAGGAGCCGTCGGGGCAGAAAAAACCCACATGACTCTGATGGGATTCGAACCACGACCTCCCAGCGGGAGTCGTTACACATAACATCCTCCCTGCGTGAGAAATCGAAAGAAAGAAGGAAGTAAGGAAATTGAGTGAACGATATTGAACGATACTGACTGGATGACACGGGAAACGACTGAAAGAAGCGCCAGCTGGCAGCTCTTCAGTTGGCGCTGCCCAGGTGGGCAGCCCGTTGTATAAAAGAGTGTGGATTGTAAAAAAACGCTTAGAGCTTGGTCTCTAGCCGAGCATACGCGCTATATAAGTATTCATAATAATAATGAAAGGGTGTGTCTATGCCTATGTAGGACCCACCAAACCCCCACCCCCCCCCTCCCCCCTCCCATTTTCACCCCTGCCTTTCGCCTAGTAGGCCTACTTTTATGTGATTTGCTTCACGTTAATTTTGTCTGTTTCCTCTTGAAACACAAAGGTCAGCTATCCAATTGTCAGGTTGTTTCCCCTGGATGATCAGTGTACGCAGCGAGCTTTTTATCCTGTCGGTGATGATAGTACGGATCAATGACGTCAAGAGGAATGTAAACAGCTAAACTAAGCCTTTGCCTAACCCAGTCTATATTTGCTGCCAGATACTGTCGGGTATAGGTTGAACGGCTCGTCCAGATGTGCCAGGATTTGTTTAGAATGGAACTTGACAACCTAGGGGGAGCAAAAAAAAAAAAAAAAAAAAAAAAAAAAGGAAAACGCTTCCTCCCTCCCTCCCTCCCCCGCTTTTTCCAGGGGCGGAGGGGGGAGGGGAGGGGCGTCACCCCCCCTCCTCCGCTTCACCTATGCTACTGGTATGAAACTCCCACCTGCCGGGCTGGCAACGAAGTGGTGGCATGAAATACTCACACCTGTGGGGTTTCTTGCGAGAGTCATGACAAAGAGAATCCACCAATTGGGCATCCAACTACTCCACACTCTAGCTCAGTTCATGGCTGCATACGTTCAGTGGCACGCGTGCATGCACACACACCAAATTTACTTCGCAGTCAAAACACGTGTGGTCGTATACTTGCACTCGCTCTCTCACAAACACACATACGCGCACACGCGTACACATACACGTGCGCGCGCGCGCCCACAGCCATACATATATACACGCGCAGGAGCGCGCACGCACGTACCAATACACGCACCACGAACACAGTGACCCCCTAAAGACGTTCAATGACTGGCGGCAAAATGTAGCTCAACCGTATCAAAAACTAGCAGAGAGAAACCACTGGTAAAGACAGGATGTTCGGAAATATCTATGACAGGATGACAAACAAACTGCTGTAACACACGAATTACTCGAACAATGTAACTGAAAAAATGTTCATATCTACGAGACATCTGTCACTGTCTTGTTGGAATTGAATGTCGAGTAGCATAGACCACGCTCAATTTGTGGTTCCATGTCGCAGTCATTGCACGCTCTCTACTTTCAATCAACATCAAGCCAGCCTTAAAGAACGTGGCTTTATCGACTTTTTTTTCTCTCAGAAACAGCAGTTTATTCACTAACCCAGGTTTTCCCTAAAAAGTTTATTCTCATCTGGCTTTTTTTTTTCTTTTTTTTTTTTTTTTCTCCGCGAAGTGAACAGGCAACAGTAGGCCACACGGTCCGTACGCCACTCATAAACTAGACTGCAGCCCACTTCCGCCTTGGCGGCATGAACGGACTGTTCCCTGTCATTCTGTGTTGGTGTCTGCTGTCATTTGGTAAGTTCTACAAGAAAATATCAGTGCATTTGGGGACATCGAGATCAGACACCGAGAGACGAACGGAGCTTGAAGTTTTGTGGAAAGCCTTTCACTTTCAGGAGCTGGGAACAGTAGAAATTGTGTCAGTGTGATGTGTGGTCACTGTCGTCTGCTTCTCGTTGAACTTGAGACAACGTTGCGGTGCAACCATGTCTAAGGAACGTCGCAAAACATGCCTGTTTGACCAGGCCAGCTTGCTATCGAAAATAACCTTTTGGTAAGTAACTGTCGTTATGTAGTGCATTTTTTGCCTTCATCTTCGTACCAACCGGTAGTTAATATAGCACCAAGATCGATTCATAGAGTTTCGGTGCAAATCTTCGTCTTCTTCCTAAAAGACTGGTTCACTCTAAAACGAGTAGGTCACCAGCGCGCATGTTCAAAAGTAAAATAAAATAAAGATAATAATAATAATAACTTACAATAACATACTTTGGGCTCAGCAAGTCGTTTAGTCTTAAGTTACAAGTTCTACATAACTCTTACTGAAATATGACATTTACAGTGGTTTTAAATCCTTCGTCTAACAAAAGTTTCGGTGCAGTAACTTGCTTTGGGCTCAGCAAGTCGTTTAGTCTTTACTTACAAGTTCAACAAGATTCTTACAGAAATATGACATTACTGTGGTTTTAAGTTTTGATTAGATGTTTAGTGTTTGTAATGCAAATTGATAATGTATGTGCATGAAGACAAACATAGTACAAAATGACGGCTGACCTTCCAATTGAAGATTGAAGATTGAAGACTGCTGACTGAAGGATTATCCCCTACTTGAAGAACAAATGACCTTAAAACTAAAAACAAGGCCTGGAGGTCTGCGTTATGGTATCATATTATAGTCCTGCAGTATTTTATGACATCGCATCGCATTTGTATCATATCATGTATTGGTATTGTATAGCTCTAGGCGCTATACTTTAGTCATATCCTCTTGTCATGTCAAAGCTCCAGACTTGAGGCCATTTGCCCCTTAGAAATTTTTGCCTCTAGATTCACAATTTGTATACAATATGTGAAATAGGCTTGTGAGTACAGACTAAATGGGGCCAGAAAGCTCAGTTGATAGAGCATTGGACTCATAATCATGATCATGGGGTTGTGGGTTCGCATCTCCGCCGGGCCATTTCGGTACAGGGAGATTTTTCCCTCGGAGTTAACATTGGTTCTGACTCAATTCCCCACACAGTCCTTCGAATGAGACTATAAACCGAGGTTCCATGTGTGAATGCACTCATAACATCTTGCACACATGTAAAATCCCGTCACCAGCTTTCGGAAGAGAAGACCAGTTTGGCCATTGGTATGGAGGACACGTTACACATAGCATGTACCTTCCCCGAAGTTGGAGTATGGCTGCCTTAAAGAAGGGATAAAAATTTGGTCATAGTACTCATACACATAAAAGTATCAGAGTAATCAACATGATGATTGTGACACTAAAAGAAAGAAGAAGAAGGAGAAAATTTTGACTCTGTTTAGACCTCCATGTTTATGGAATACTCTTTTTTTTTTTTTTTAAGTGCTTTTCAATGTGATTTTCAAATGCATTTAATAACTATAGTACCATATTTTCTTTTGTACATACCCAATTACTAGCTAGTCTGATACCTGAAGAATACCTGGAGAGTTTTATGTTCATGGATGCCTGTGTATATCAGAATCATACTTAATGGTCCTTTTCAGGGATTTTTTCATAGTTTCTGAGATTTATTGTTCATCTGATCTAAGTTTTTATGGAAAAAAGATTTTAGTGAAATCCTGACCAGTTCAGTGGATATTTATCTTGAATGAGCATATGACGAGAGTGCTTGAAGTATGGTTACCCAAGTTGGGTCTGGGGGGAGAGGCGGTTATGGGATGTGGCACACGCATTTGGTTGACTAACTGGGCATATAGAGGGTAGATTATTGGATTGGATTTTGTCTCAGTTCTGTGTACAAAATGTGTGGACTGGCTTGCTTGTTTGTTTCGTGCCTTTGAGCCATAGATCTTGCTTCGGCATAGAAGATCAAAAGAGCAGTAACATAACTCTTCCACAGTCAGTTAAGGAATACATGTAACCCATGTAGGCATTTGGTGGCTTATGGGAACAAAACATCCAAAAGGCACATGGTTGGGTGTCACATTGTACATATATGGGAACTGTCAGTGTCAAGCATTCTCCACTGACCACTAAAATGCCATAATGAACACACACAAAAACTCCATTGTGGTTGTACAAAAAAGTGTCAGTAATATACCTCCACAATCAATCCATTCTCATTTTCTCAGCATGCAGTGTTGTGTACAAGTTTTTTTATACTTTTTTATTTTTACCTTTAAAGTTGAAATTTGTATGGATTTGCTGTGACTAGGTATGAGTGCTATATGCTGTTGATCTAATTTAAGAAAATCACATTTCAATGGATTTGGGAAGCCTAAGCAGCCACAAGCTGTGTTTGTTTATTTTCATATGAGATCAAGATGCTTGCTGTTGTTCCACTTTCCCAGTAGGTTTTGGTAGCGTAGCAAAGAAAGCAGTATATGATCATCCGATGGGGACAATCAGTCATTGTTTGCTTTGAATTGAGCTTTATTTCGTTACATTGAAAAGATGTACAGTCCTAGCATCAAAACTACATTTTTTAAAGATTACCTGTTTTTAAAAAAAAATAATAAAAGGGTAATTGAATTACGGTTCAGTATTAGTTCCACAGTAAGACAGAATTTCAAAGGAAGGTAGAAAATTATGATGATTTATTTACGGAAAGGATCTTCCTGTTGAAATCTGTGGCTGACCTGAAGCTCTTGCCCTAGCTAATGTCTAAAGTGGAGAGAAAAGACTATTAGATTACTGATTCTGTAATAGCCTTACATCTCGCTCCAAATCTGATAGTATCCACAGATCAGGGCCTATTTGGTTGATTTTTTTAAATTTTATTTTTTATAGTTTTAATATGACATTGATTACCATTATAGTGTTAAAATGTTGACCTTTACAGTATCAGCTATGAAACAAAGTGCTTTATAGCATACACACATTCATAAGTGATACACACACACACACACACACACACACACACACACACACACACACACACACATACAGAATATACAGGCTATCTGTCGAACCTTTGAAAAATCAGTTTTCAGCTTTTTGACGGAGTTGTGGTCAGTTTATTAGATGATCAATCAGCATCTGAGCATGACACTCAAATCAATGTTTTTTTTTTTTTTTTTTGTTGTTTTTTTAATGATGGCCTTGATAGTCTCATTTTTCCTGTCATTGACATGATTAAGACAGATAACAATGCAAGAGGCACTATACACACACTCAAATGCTTACAGGACATACACAAACATGATATGCATGCACACACACACACACACACAGACACACACACACACACACACACACACACACACACACACACACACACACACACACACACACACACACACACACACACACTCAGGGGTGCATATGTGTGCGTGTACATGCACACACACACACGCACATTATACTTCATGTATAGGTGTCTGTGTGTGTGCATGTGTGTGGAATTCATACTGTGGTCACACATAGATCCACTCAGTCACATGTATACATGTGTATGAAGTGACACATACAAAAACAAGCTTCCACCACCTCCTTCCTCCATTTCCCCTTTCTTAACCCCTTCACACACACACACACACACACACACACACACACACATACACATGCACACACACACGCACACCACACACACACACACACACACACACACACACACACACACACACACACACACACACATACATACACACTCACACTCACACATGTACACATGCGCACACACACACACACACACACACACACACACACACACACACACACACACACACACACACACATGTGCACCCACACATGCAGGCAGCACACACAGCTTCTTTCATTCAGCCTCATTGTTTCACCTGTCATCGCCATGAATAGTGGATGGACAAGGTTTCATTTGATGATGGAGAATGCTCAAACATTGGTGAGCCTAAGAAGGGAGGCTTATGGTCTGTCCATCCGCCTGTCTGTTAAAAACATGAACAGGCAGAAAAGTTGAAAGTCTTGTTACATTAAGATTGTACAGTTCATCCATCTTCCAGTCATCCATCATTCATTTAGATCGTTTGTTCTATTTACTTCATCTGCTTGGGTTTAAAGATCAGGATTCCAAAGTGGGCGCAGGACTTCTTTACTTTACTTAGTTCAGACACTATTAATTATGTGAAGTCACCTTTTCTTGTTTTCAGTCAATGTTACTTTTTACTCTCAAAGTCTCTTTAAATCATATGATGTGAATACTTGCATGACCTGGCAGGCTATGATGATATAAACAGATGTGTCTGGCTGTTAATGCTATAGACGCTGATGTGTGTGTGCATGCATCCATGCAGAAAGTGAAATAAAATGACACATATGCTGTTGATAGCTTGATACATTTGGTGTTGGATTGATTTTGCAACTTGATCATGCTCACCCTAGACAGATTTTGTAATGTTCTGTTCGTTTAATCGATAGTGGAGGGAGGTACAGCTTTGAGTGGGTAACTTTCTGAGCTCTAGGAAGATAGCACAGGGTTTTTTCTTGTCAATACAGACTTTTATTAGTTCTAGGACAAAGAAAATTGTCGGTCACATGCTTAAAACCACGTACATTCAGATTATGTTAAAATGTATAAAAACATTGTATATTTGAAATCATGATTGATTTAGCTACATTTTTGTGCAAAAAATAGACTCTTCACACAAATGTGTATTGAAACCTTTTTGTCCCCATATACACACTTTAAGTTTATCCAGTTAAATATTTGCTACTGTATGGTCTCTCCTCTTCCATCCGTGTGTCCAGATCAAGTATAATGTTTACAATATGGTTGTAAGTAATAAGTTTTTGTGTACACAGTTATGATTTTTAGGTTGAAAAAGGTAACTTTTTCCTGTTCCCTATTCAGAGGTCATTGACAATGATAATGTTTCTCAGCTGAAAACTCAGGAGTATGTTACAGTCAGAGAATGTGTAAATTAGTTTCTCCATGAAATAATCAAATAGGTATGGTATAAACTTGAAAGGTATTTCACAATGTTATGAAATAAACACAGTTGTCTTATATTTTTTGTGGTCTACATATACGTATGAATCTCGGGTCACCATACATTGTCAAGCCTCTGTGTTGTAAACAAAAAATCAAACATCCTACTCTTAAATTTCTGGTAGTGATCTGGGTGAAGATTTATTGTGGTTCAAACTGTTACATAATTCAAACACCCTGATTGTGTCAAACATTACAGCTGCAGAGTGCATTTCATTGTGTTGGAGTATTTCCTGCATCAGTATTTGATTTACAAGTATTAATGTTTTTAACTGCCCTCTATCTTCAGAGGATTTTTTTTTTACTTTCAAGAGAAGGAAGATTGATGTGCGATATGTTGAAATATCTTAACATAGAAACAACCCCCAGCTGATACCAAATTGTGTGTAATAAACACTTACTTTTGAAAATGTGAAATAGGAAGGCCCTGGGGTCCAGCAGGAAACATAGTTGACAAAGCTCTGAACTGTGGCTATTGTTATTTCCTTTTTCCAAGGGCATAGCATAGTAACTTTTTTCTTTTTTTTGTACATTATAAAAAAGTGAAAGATGTGTAAAGAGTCTCTATGCAAATTACATTACATAGTGCAGATTTATTTTCACATGATTTGAGAAACTAGCTTGGCATCATTTACTTAGTCTGTGTGAGTGTGTGTGTGTGTGTGTGTGTGTGTGTGTGTGTGTGTGTGTGTGTGTGTGTGTGTGTGTGTGTGTGTGTGTGTGTGTGTGTGTGCTTGCACGTGTGTGTGTGTGAGTGTGAGTGTGTGTGTGTGTGTGTGTGTGTGTGTGTATTTTGCTTGCAAGTGTGTGTGTGTGTGTGTGTGTGCGTGCGCGCGCGCACGCGCTCGCACACGCGCTCATGAGTATATACGTGCCTGCCTATGGAAGTTTTGGGTATGTTTGTACATGCACGTGTGCTTACAGGTATTTTAGTCATGCCTTATTGTACTTATAGTCAACAGCTTTCCAACTCTCTCCCCTTCAGTTTCACATACATGTGCCACAGTTGGTGAAATGACACGGATGACTCTAGCAGTTCTGCCTTCAAGGTGAATTATGTGATACCCTCTACCTGTGCCCTCACTTGTCTGCTCTGAGATTTGTCACTGACACTTGGGTCACAAGACTCCATGTTGGGCCACAGGCACTCGCCAAGAGAAGAAGAACATCTTGTGGAGATAATG
>JADBJO010000352.1:232500-312500 GCA_016801955.1 Conus betulinus | reverse complement strand
TTTCTTTTTTGGGTAGTTTATATGAACATGGCAATTGTAAGCTCAGCATACACAGAGCTGCTTGAAGGTATGAAAAAGTTCCTTGTATTTGGGGGGGGAGGGGGATAAGCTATGTTTCTTTGAATTCAGAATTTTAGCTTATGTTCTGTCCAACAACAACATTAAACTGATCTTAATTAAGAATTTTAGCTTATTTCCACTCATACAACAACTGTAGGTTGATTTCATTCAGGTTTAGTGACTCTTTTAGTGTGATGAAGAAGGAATGTGCTGCTGTACACACATCAGTGATAAAGTGATATACCTTTCTTGTATTTTCTTAATTTACATTTTTATATCTTTTTTTTAGTAACATCTGTGACAATGTTGGCTATGAGTACTGTATGTCCACAACATACCATACTCAGTGTATGTGTGTCTGTGCATGTGATTTTACTTTAATCTAAAATTTTGTAGAATTGCGTATGGTTGAAGAAATAACTTTCTTTTTGCACTCTGTTATCCCATCGATATTACCAAAGATGGATGCAGTTCCAAACAATTCCTCACATGGCAGCAAAAACTACATAAGCACAAATCAGATTGAAACCTGTGTGGAAGGACAGTAAAAATACTAAAATCTCCACAAAGCACAAGATCAGACTCCTGTGTTGATATTCCATCTTCGGGTTGTATGAAAAACAGGGGGACCCTCTCAGCAAATCTGGAAAGAAGTATTCAAGTTATGGAAGAGGTGTTACCGCAGGATCCTAGGCTAATTTCCATTGAACAAGCTTGTTAAACAATCAAGCAGCACATACTGGATCACATGATGTGTTGTCGTTAAGTTCTGCTGATATCAGATAAGAAAAGAAAACTACACAGGTATGGACATAGTAACAAGATCTAAAGGCCATGCTAAAACAGTCTTCCAGGGAACTGTTGAGGGAGGGAGATGGTAGCAAAGACAGATAAAGTGATGGTCAAGCAACATTGCAGACTTGACTGTGAAATATTTGCACAGGCCTAGGCCTTGGCACATTAATGGCATCGGTGAAGAAAGCTGGTAAGCAGTTCTTCAGTGCAGTGCCCCCGTGACTCCATGCTGAGTAAAATGAGGGAAGGTTTCACTGTTCAGCAGAAATAATGGATTCTGATGATGTTTTAAATTGGACAAAAAGGTTAGTCAGAAAATACTACCATTGCTGTGGCTGTGCAGTAACATCTAGTGGCAATGGATGGTGTTAATGATCAGCTAAGGAGATTAATTAGTTTGAGTTGTTTTCAGAAGAAAGCATGTAGCTCAAGAGTACTTAAAACCAATTTAGACTAACTTAGAATTAGATAAGCAAACGTAGAGAACTGAAAACACACATATGCACACATACACGCACACATGTGCTCGTGCATGCCTGCACACATGTACTGTCAGTTGATTTGAAAAGAGGGTATGAGAGGTGTTGAGTGTGTGTGTGTGTGTGTGTGTGTGTGTGTGTGTGTGTGTGTGTGTGTGTGTGTGTGCTGTGGGAGAGTAGAGATTGAGTGTCAAAGGCATGCGATTTGTTTTTGATTTCAAACGTCACTTTTGGCAAGCTTACATCACAAAAATGCTTTGGTGCTTTTAGCTCTTTTGTGTCCACATGAAAAAAGAGAAGAGATGATTGAAAAAATAAAGGGAGTAAAGAAAATGTTCTTTGGAAAGAGGAGTTGATAGCTGCAGAAACAATTTTCTGCACTGAACAAAACTCGACAAAATATCCATAATGCAAAAAAACAGGATCAGGTTTTGAACAAAGGACAGAAATTTAGATTCTGAGACTTAGAGATGGTGAGAAGATGAAGGCAACAGTCAGTGAGTTTTAAACAGTGTCAAATCACATTATTTTATTTCATTTTTTTACATACTGCACAGGTTGCTGAATCCCGACTACACTCCCACCACCACCACCCCTACCCAAACACACCTTTTTTGTGGTCAAGTTCCCATAAACCCTGATACTTTAAGATGGTGACAGGGTTTAGGCAACAGTCCTTGCAGTTTAGAACTGATTGAAATCTCTTTTTTTTTTTTTCCATTCTGCTCAGGTGGCTGAATCCATTTTTTGCCAAGACCCCCCAGACGGTAGCAGACACCTGTGGCCATTATGATGTTACAGCCTCAGAGGAAGCAGACCTGTTGGAAAGGAGACTGGATGGGTAAGAGTTTTGTTTGATCATTGTGTGTGTGTGTGTGTGTGTGTGTGTGTGTGTGTGTGTGTGTGTGTGTGTGTGTGTGTGCGCATGATACATTTGCAGGAGTGTGTGTGGGGGGGACTGGGAAGATCAAATGAATGGAGGGAGAGTGTGTGGAGGGAGGCATGCAAACAAACATGAGAATGAGAGAGTGAATAGTGAAGACCGAATGGTCTTTTCTCTTCATTCATTTTTTCTTTGTATAATATTACAATATCATGAAAACACATTAGCTACAATGTTCATGCAATTCACTCTCTCTCTCTCATAATACCGTTTCTTTCTCCTTGCTTGTATATATTCTGCAAAGTTTTAAATTTTAGATACACCGGTAAGTATATACCAGAAGTATTTTTTTTTGCTTTGTTCCCCTTTGTATTTCAGGCGATGGAAGAAAGAAGTGCGTCAGTTTTCCGAGGGAGGGGATGCTGACCTGAAGAAAGCTCTGTTGTCAACATTTCTCCTGCAGTGGATTTTGCCAGGAATCATTCTGTTCTTGGCTGTAAGCTATTTTGTTGACAGTATTTCTGTACTATTCTGTACCTTTAGCGGTTAAAAATATGGTCAAATTCTGTAGCAACTCTCTGTTTGCAGTGCCTGTGGCAAGTATGATTTTGAATGGTGTGTCATTCAGAGAAAAGTGTTGTATGTTCAAGAGCTAGATATAAAGATGGTTATTGATGTTCGACTTTAGATGTATTCTAGAACCAGTTTTCAGGTGATGCTATAGACAGTTGTTCCACAGCTTGTTATAATGTGATGATGTAGGTGTCCATGGCTACCAACCCTCCCAAAATTACTCTGAAATCCTGGTTTATGTGAACAAAAATTCAGAATTTCAACATTTTGCTGAAAATGTGGGGTTTTGAGGAAGTGGGGAGAGGGGTCAGTTCTGAACAGGGATAATAATGTATTGCAGAATTAAAGCCCACAGGTCTGCCTGTCCACACAGGAAAAAAATTGTGTGGGTTGAAAAATGGCAGGTTCTATGTCATTTTCTAGGTTCTCGAGTTCTGGTGGTGGTATGACTTAATATCAGTTTATAAGATTCCCTCTCTCAAAGGAGTCTGCCATTTAGTTCTGCACAGCTCACTTTTCATTTTGACTGTTGCAATATTCTCAGACATAGAGGCGTTTTTCCCCCTTGCCATTTTTCAAACCCTTCCCTGTCCTTATACCATATTTTTTAAACCCATTGTCTTGTGGGGGTGTTTTGTGTTTGTAGTCGAGCTAGAAAACAAGTGGGTTTGATTGATCGTTGTCAGCAATGCCATAACATCTGAAAAAGTGTCACTGGGGCATTTTGGTGACCTTGGTATTGCCCACGGTCGGGGCCAGAATAGCTCAGTTGATAGAGTGCCAGACTCATAATCTTGGTGATCCTGGGGATGCTGGTTTGAATCTCCGCTAGGCCCATTTTGTTACAGGGGGATTTTTCAGTTAACATTGGTATTCCATTTCCCAAATAGTCCTTCGAATGAGACTATAAACTGAGGTTCCATGTGTGAATGCATGCATAGCATCTTGCACACGCATAAAAACCCATCACCAACTTTTGGAAGAGAAGACCAGTTTGGCCATTGGTATGGATGACACGTGTACACATAGCATGCACCCTCCATCAGAAATTGAAAGAATGAAGGAAGTAAGGAAATTAAGTGAATGGTATAGATTGGATGACATGGGAAAAAAACTGAATGAAGCACCAGTAGGCAGCTCTTCAGTCGGTACTACCCAAGTAGGCACCCCATTGCATACACGAGAGTGTGGATTGTCAGCACCTAGAACCTTTCGCAAGGCGCTATATAAATGCTATGTTATCATTATTATTATTATTATATTATCATTATTATAAAGCACCTCCCAAAGAATCAAGAGAATGTTTGGTCTTTGATTTGAATCTTGCTTGGGACAGGTAATTTTTTTCCCCCTTTCCACTAAACCTTAAGTGGTTTGAGTGCTAGCCTTTCTGATGGAATGATAAACTGATATCCTATTTGCAGAAAACACTTAGAGCACAAAAAGAATCCTCGGTAGCAAGGGAGTTCTTTCTGGCAACATTCTGCAGGAAAATCCAATTTGATAAGTTTACATGTACAAAAGCAGGAAGAAAAAGCAACCAAGAAAAATATGGTTGGCACCATACTATGGTAACGCTATTTCCCCAGGGAAACAGCTTGTGTCACACACAGAAAAATCTGTTGTGATGACAACGTTTCACAATCCAGTCAAATCAATCCAGTACAATACCGCACAGTGCAATGCTTTGCAGGGCCATGCAGTGTAATGATCGCAGTACAATTCAGTGCAATGAAATGCCTTGTGATACACTGATCATCTGGCTATTCAAGTGGCTGCACAAATAAGAAGAAAAAAAGTTATTCACCATGTAACTTTTTTTTTTCATTTGCCCAGTCACACTATTATCGTGAGTTCCCTTCTTCGTGGTCAGCAACATATCCAAAAACAAGAAAAAGAAAAAACACACACACAGAAAACTGTTGCATATTTTTCATGCCATCAGAGTGTGCCTGAAAGTGAACAACTTTCCTGTAGAGTGTCTCCAACCTTCTTTTCTTTGCTTTTATTCATGAGTGTCTGTTGTCATGATCCCAGTTGGCTAGAGGCAATTACTGTGGTAAATGAGTTCTGGAAAACCCATATTGTAGTAGGGATAGCCAGGGTGGAAGAGGGGGATGGAAGGGGGACAAGTTCCTTGTTTTTATCAACAGAATGAAAAGTAACTAGTTAAGCAGCAGAGGGGGATACAGAAGGGGAGAGGTGAAGAGGGTATACAGTTTTTTTTTCTCACAATGTATGTCGAATTCTGTTGATTGTAATAAGGAAACAGCAAGGATCTCTCAGCCTGTGATACTGGGGTTCATCCTGGGCCATGTCAGTGGGGAAAGCGCCCTGTCTGCAACCAGTACCTTCCTGTACGGCTTTGGGCTGGCCTGCATGATCTTCCTTCACGCCATTCTGTGCCTGGTGTACATGTTTGTCACTCACCGTGTGGCCTTGAAGATGAAAACGGCTCTGGAGGCTCTCCTCTATCGGAAAGTGATACACCTGAGTAGGAAGCAGCTTTGCAGACTTCAACCTCCACCGTGCTGGACCTGTTTTCTACCAGCCAGATGTCTTTTATTGGGGTGAGGGTGTGGATCGCTGCCTCATTCGTCAGTTGCAAATTGTCCGTTTTCTTGTTTCATATATGTTACCAAATGTAAGGGTAATATTAGGAAAATGGTTGATTACCTATGCTGCTTACAAGTTCTTTGCAGATCTCTATATATGTGGAGCTGTGTTCATGTTTATACTTGCAGCTACTTGAGGGCATTTTTTTATGTAATGCGCTCCATTGTTTTCCCCTTGAACCATTCATAAATTTGATTGACACATAACATTGATGGATGAAGTATCCAAGTGTTGTAGAAGCGTTGTGGCAAAAAAAGTGTTTATTTGACCCTTGGTCGCTAATTTGTTTGGGTCGTCGTTTTTTCCGATTGATGGGTCATGACTTCCATGTGCATAGTTTTAGTGTTCAGCAATGACTGTGCCACCAGCAACTACAGGGTGAATTTTGAAAAGTGTGTGTATTTTACTGAAATAATGAAACTGCTGTTTTCAAAGTTACACCCAAGTGTTCCCTTTCCCTGTCATCTTTGCACTCAGAGAGAGAGAGAGAGAGTGGTTGAAAAGATAGTACCAATGAGCCAAAATGTTTCATTTTCATAGAACCCATTCATTAGGTGGAACCCTTTATTTTTCTAAGCTCTCAGTTTTTTTAAAGTGCCCCAGTCCATGCATTTGATGACTGAATTGTTCTGTGTGTTGGGTTTGGCTTGAATACATCAAAGATCGTTGTAAAACACACATTTATCAGGCATCTGTGATCTAGTATATCTGGACATCAATAACACATACGTCAAAGACTTAAGTTGAATGTCCTATGTTCTGTGTTTGCTGTGAACATCGGAACAAGTTCCAAAACTGTCATTTCTACCACTGGAGCATGACTGGGACTAAATGAATTGCAGATTTTTCAATGTCTGAAGAGTAACATATTTGAGTCAGCTTGTAGTTATGTGTACATGTTGTGGATATGACACTGTGTCTGAGTAGTTTGCTCTTTCATGGTACAGCTCATCTAGGTACCCACATTGGAATACACTTGTTCAACAGTTCTGGCAGTCTGTGTTGATCCTCGGCTGGGCTATAAGCAACATTACCTTACCTTACCTTCCTCAGGTGAATTAATGCAGATTGTCCACTAAGTATGTCTTAACACATATCTGGTAATTTTTTAAAATCTATATCTTTGGAAACATTGCCGACAGAAATATTTCAGTGTAATGTAAATATTCAAAACTTTGCCTTTGTGCTACTGAAATCTATAACAGAATGCTTAGCATGGCTAAGCACTGTGTTGTAAATTTCTTTGGTAGGACGCCAACTAGGATGTGGACAGTTTTGGTAAGTTTGATCAAATGTTTTTGGTGTTCAGTCATAGGTGACCTGTAATTATAGGCAACTTCACTTATTCTTTGCAGGACGCTGAGCTACATTTGTAGCAAAAGAAATTTGTTTAGCAGTCAAAGAGTTTGACTTCATGGATATAGAGCAAATGTGGTGCCCATGTTGACCTGCAAGGCCACAATGTGAAAGGGTGGAAATGAAAAGGAATATGCCAGTGATGCATAGAGTGGCCCAGGGTCAGTCCAGGTTATACTGTTTGTAACTTTGTTAGAAATGATACCTTGCGTGGACAGAATGTTGAAAATTCATTGTTACATCGCCAAGAATGGGCCTGTATTGTGAAGAACATTGACATGACGTTATCCTCATTTGTAACTTGGTCACAGGGATAGTTTGCTCCACCTAGGACAAAAGATGCCGTTTGTAACTTTGTCAACACAACAGTTTAATTTGGGAAAAAATATCACAAAATGCCATGCTATTTACACTTTGCCAGTAAAAACAGTTGTGTGAACAAATTACAGATGTTTGTGCCTTTGCAAGTTTGTCGGTGATGATGATTGGCTTGGCTTTGCTGGTTAATGCAGGTGCTTGAAATCACATGCTAGTCTTGATGTTCTGTGTCAGGCTATGGAGAATATCCATACCTGTGGATAGGACCTCTAGAGGTGGCTGTTGTGACATTCCTGGTGTTTCGAGAAGTTAGGACAGCTGGTGTGTTATGCGTAATAGTGATCGTGTTCGTCATCATCGTCCTTAACATCGTCCTGGAGGTAGCCACTGTGAAGATCAAGTGAGTGTGCTGCTGTTTTATTTTCCAGTGTTCATTCAGCATGAAGAAACAAAAGGTTATCAAATAGCGGGGATTAAAGGAAGAATTGTGGGGATAAAAGGAAGAATTGCAACATGTCATTCCACAGGGACTTTTTCAAGCATAACAGTAGCTTTTAGAAGTGCCTCTCAGAGGAAATTCTGAAATTCTTCTTTTATACACAGTGAACTCATTTGATCGTAGAAAATACTGACTGCTAATCAGATACATTGAAAGAGCATTCATGTTTAAGAAATATCTGAAGCAGAAACATTGATTTTTTTTTTTTTTTCTTTTCATTTTCCCTTCAGAAGCAATCATCAAAACATGAACTGAAAGGTTAGCGTTTACTTTGGTGTATGTAGTGTGTGATTGTTCAGTGTAATCCTGTAGTCAACATTGGTGTATGTAGTGTGATTGTTCAGTGTAATCCTGTAGTCAGCACCTTCTTTAATGGTTCTCATTAGACCTGTTTGTTCTGTGGTTAATATTACTGTTATTGTGTTTTTCTGCACATCATCACCTTTTTCATTAATATGATGTCGTACTATTATCAGAGGGCAGCAGGTCTCCCAGAGTAAACTAGAAATTTGGATCAGAAAAATTTTTAAATGTTGTGTTTGGATTGGAGGGATCATGTTTGGGCACTCACTGGATTGGTGAGATTTTGTTTGTTTACTAGTCTGGTTCCTAGATAATTTGAAAAATCAGAATGAATATATGGTTTTTCCTTCATATTCTAGTGTAATTTGTTTTGCAAAGCATGATTAAAAAGTCAGTATTCTGGATACATTTTTTTTTGTACGTTTCATCCAGTAAATGTTGTATGTCAGATCCTAAAAACATTGTCACAATTTCTGAAGCTTTTCAGTCAGGTAGCAATGAAATGTTTTGAAAATCAGAAAAGTGGCATCTTGTCAAGCCGTAGGTGAGCGGGACAGCAGATCATGTGGGGGGAAAAGATAATAGCTTAGTGAAAGATATCTTAAATCAGATCAATGAAAAGTATATGAAAAGTAAGTGGAAATGGCTGAATGAGCTATAGTGGTGCACAAACTTGTGTGCCAGAAAATTGACCTCGCCTGTGATGTTTTATGTGTGTATGTGTTTTTGTATAATGGCAAAGTACTGTTCCAGCATTTAAAAAATGTTGACGTCATATGTGGAATAATTGAAAACGCATAAAAGCATGTTGTGTAGTTCAGTGAAACTTTAGGGAACCACCAACATGATTTGTACCAGCAAATACAGATAGCAACCAGATCAACGAGATCAAGAATCTTAGAGTGTGATTTTTTTTTTTCTTTAGCTTTACATTGTGTATCTTATTCTCTTAGTTGATGAACAATTTACTATTTGACGTGAGCTGTCACTTTGTCATATTTTTGTTTCATTAAATATTAAAAAGAATTCAGAAAAAACATTTTTAACCTTTTTTTTGTCAGTTAACAGTTGATCTAGCTAAGTGGTTTAGGGACAATATCTCAGTGGTTGTTTATTCTTTTTTTTTTTTCATATAGCTTTTAATAGCATGATTTAGAGTTACATATTACGTATGATAAGTTGCCGAATTGGAAATGATAAACCAGACTTCCAGGTCACAAGTGTGATTTTATTATCTTTCTTTCTTCATTTTTGATTGATATTAAGTTATGTCATCATACTTTCTTGTCCACCTTCTTCATTTCCTCATTTTTCTGCATTTCTTATTCTTGCACATCTTTTTTTTTTTTTTTTGTTTGCATGATGATTGACTGTTTATTCAGCTTTTTTTTGTTTGTTTGTTCTTGTTGATGAATTGATTACTTAACATTTACATTAAACTGATGCGTATGTGGTTTATTCAGGGAGAGGAGCTGGTCATGGACAGAGCAGCGCTGGCAGATAACGAACCGTGTGCTATCCATGATAACACAGATCAAAATCTGTTGTTTGGAGTCCTCCCTTTACTCTCGTATCACCTCCCTCAGAAGGTGGGTCAGACAGGCAAGTCTGTACTATCCATCCCAGAGGAAGAGTGGAATCTCTTGATAACATAGCTGCTTCTAGAAATCCTTAGGTAATTGAGTCTTAGATGGAAAGGAGGGTTAATTACGGAGACAAATCAAAAGAGTTGGCAGAGAAACACTTTGTAGGAAAGGAGGTTGATTTGGGAGATGAATGCTTTTTTTTTTTTTTTTTTTTTTCCTGTCCCGACCTCTGCGCCACCTCAGAGGCAGTGCACCCACGCCGCTCATTCCGACACCCTGTCCACAGCCACAGCCCGGTCGGCCCCGCCGCAGCCCCGGCACCGGCAATCCACAGGCATCAGTCAATGTCAAGTCGTCAAGAGGCAACCCACCGGAGGAGACACTGCACTGCTGCCGAGTCACTTCAGTGGTGTTCAGTGGCGCCTGTTCTGATCTAACATACGCAGGACACCACCTGCTAAGCCCCTACTGACGACAATAATTGCTTAGTCGCGGAGCCGGCGTGAGTGAGCTCTCCATCCGGAAGGGTACCACCACGTCCGTCCCCATGGACTCGCCGATACCAGTGACCCCGACGGAACCAAACCAAGGCCACAGACGTGAAGAGGACATCGAAACTGAGGTCACCATGAGAGCAGGGCATGAAGGGCCACAGAATTTGAGACTTTTTTTTTTTTTATGCTGATCGATGAGAATGAGGATGATTATGATGATGCTACGGATTTCCATTTCGGTCTGAGACTACATGACAGGGCTGTATTCTACGCTTCCTTTCATAATATATCCCGGTGTCAACCAGGCCCGAGAGATACAGACACCTGCAGTGTTGGTCAGGAAATTTGAACAACACTCTCAGAAACGCATCCATTAAGTGGATGAAACTCGACTGTGTGGTCCCAGTCTTCCCAAATGAGTCCGCAGCAAACTCAACTGTGGGTAGGAGCCGGTCGGGGCAGAAAAACCCACATGCCTTCTGATGGGATTCGAACCCACGACCTCCCAGCCGGGAGTCCGCGACGCTAACCACTTCACCACGGCGGTTGGTCGGAGATGAATGTATTGTCAAAGAGAAAAACATTCCAGTAAAACAAGTCTTTAAAGGGAAGAAGTCACTTCACCACATCAGCTAAGTTTTGAGACCACATTACACATGATTTTAAGCTGATGGATAAATGAGTTAACAACTAAGATGAGAGAATTGAAGAAGAGGATCTCGCGGCTACGACTTAGCAGATGTCTGACCTACGCATTAGTCCAATGCGCTGGTCAGACCTTGAGTGCCTGTCTAACTAGTGAAATGTTGTAGATGAACAAAGTCAAACAGCATCTAAACCAGCAACTGTCCTGTCCACAGCAAAGAGCTGAGGGGAGTGCGAGGCATGGCCGCCATCCAAGGGCTGCTGTGGTGGATGCTGGGTGCCAGCTGTCACCTGACGCTGCTTCTGGTGGCGCTGACGGCCACAGACAGACACTTTGGCGGTGGTGTCGGTGAGGGCGATGTTCACCATTTTAGCCCTGCTGGATGTGCTGAGGTGGTGTCTTCATCGCTTTCCAGTGTCTGCCGTCAGAGACTGGCTGATTATGCGGTCTACACTGGCAACCATCCAGGTTAGGAGTCTGTGTGTGTTTGTGTTTTTTTTATGTGTTTGTGTTAACGTGTGTGTTTTTGGATGGATGAATATGTGGATGGGTTGAGTGTGTAAATGGGTGAATGTAGGTATGTATGTGTATATGGGTGAGTGTAGGCATGTGTGTGTGTATGTGTGTGTGTGTGTGTGTGTGTGTGTGTGTGTGTGTGTGTGTCCCATGCACACATGTGTGCACGCATGTGCGCGCACAAGTACCTGTGTTTGGCTATGTATATATCTTTAACGGCGTAGGGCTTATATGTATGGTTTGTGAATTTAGTGTATTTCTGTGTGTCAGAATGTTGCATTTGAGCATATTTGCCTCACCTAAACTCATGTTAATGAACTGTGATAAAAAATTTGTATATGAATTACTTTTGTTTGATATATATTTCTGATGTGATCTTTGTTTTTTTTTTTTTTTCTTCCATGTTCTTCCAGTAGCGTTACTTCCCTTCATATAGCCATATCCAGGGAATTCCTGTCAAAGCTCCAGCGCTGGCAGTCCTCAGGGAGTTCGTAATTCAGTGTTAGGCAGTTATGAGGAACCCCACCACAATAGACTGTAATGGCACTGAATCTCTGATGTGTTAGTGGTGCATGTTAGCCTTGTCCTTCCTTTTCTTGTTTGCCTTTCAAGTCACTACCCATACCTGCCAACTTCGTACCATTGTTGTCTCTCTCCAGACGTTTCTTTTGCTTGATGAAGAGAAGGAACAGATCAAAGATTTGCGCCTGCACCGCACTGTCTCTCTTACCGCAATGAGCCGTACTCTGACTGGATCGTTGACATTGATCACATGACTGCTCGGTGGCCCACCGTTCATACTGGAGAACGGAAGAGATTCCAGAAGCGTCGGGTCCGCGACAGCACCAGCTCCACAAAGAGTTTGTTGCATGAGGTTGGTCCATGTGATCAGTTATGAAGTTGCTCTGTGTTCTTTTCTTAGATAAAATCCCTCTTGACTGAAGACCCTCATCCATTGTGTTCCAATGACTGGGAATTTCTTCATGCTGTGACGATGTTAAAATTCGCAGAAAATATGTCCATATTCAGTTGCGACCTTGGGAGTATTGTTTTGTGTGTTTTTGATGTCTGTTGTATGTAAGGTCTGAAAAAGACATGCTTGTCGAAATTGTTCTTGTATGTATCTAATTGTTTATTAAGAAAGCATTAATTTGTATTTAGTTTTTTTTTTGTCTTTGTTTGTATTTTAGCATTTTTTTTTCCAGTAACACTGCTGTCAGATAAAGTTTCTCCATGCTGTAGAGATCAAGACTTACCAACATCTGCCTTTCTGGCAATATTAATTATGACTCCGGAAAAGAGATGTACATTAATATTATCTGTGTTTTATTTTGGTTACATGCTTTTTCATTTTATATCTTGTGTCCATCGGCATTAGTCTTTGAATCTGAAACTGTTGGGAATCACAAAATATGATTAAGACCTTTGATCAAGTATCTGTTCGGGTGGAGGAGTGTTGTTGATAATGATTAAAAGATATGTCTTTACCATGTAATGTCTTAAAATAATCACATTAAAAATGCGTTCATAGAGGAGTTGCATAAAACTTAAGTAAAGTGGTTTTCTTTGTTTGTTTGCTTTCAGAGTGATGTGGAACATGCCTTCTCTTTGAAATATCTTTCTCTCCAAGTGAAAAAGGTAAACATACTGACAGAGGTAGCAAACGTGTTTGTTTTAACAAACTGTGTGTTTGTGTATGATTAAAGCCAGGAAAATCTCTTGCTGTCTTGGTGAAAAAGGTACTGCCAGAAATTCTTGAAAAGGGGTATTGTCTTCAGAAGGAAGTCTTTATTTAGAGGATGTTCATAGAGAGGATTTCATAGAGAGGTCTAATTGTGATTTACAAATTTTTCGCTGTTTAGTGCAAATTACATTGATGAAAGTATCTGGACAGAGTAGTTCTATCAGAAATATTTGAAGTGCCCATTATTCTTTTGCACAGAGGAAAGTAAGAGGGGCATTTAATTTGTAGATGTTGTGAATTTGATGATTAGGTCATAGGATGTTCCTATGAAATCTTGTGCTCAACTCAGAATAATAGCAGTGTTTAATTTCAGGAAGTAATATTCAATTCCAGGTGCTCTGTTGCAGGGAGAATTGCTGGCTGTCATTGGACCGCAGCTGTCAGGAAAGGTATGCAGCTTATTGTTGATGTGGCTGGTCTTGAGGCATCTTGAACCTAAACTGTTGGCAAGACGCAGTTGTAGTTACCATCATTACTGTTGATGTGGCTGGTCTTGAGGCATCTTGAACCGAAACTGTTGGCAAGACACAGTTGTAGTTACCATCATTACTGTTGATGTGGTTGGGTCTTGAGGCATCTTGAACCTAAAACTGTTGACAAGACGCAATTGTAGTTGCCATCATTATTGTTGTATATTTTGCTGCCTGATCAAAGGTACTGGTGCCATACAGATCGTCCTAATGGTCTTATGGATAAACATATTTTGGGGTATTTTGTGTTTGCATTCCAAGTTACTAGCAATTAATAGGAAGCCATCAGTATTTGGATGGGTTCATATTTCACACTAAACCATGCCTTGTGTTGCTGCAGAGTTTTATGGTGTTCACATAGGTTGTATTAACATGAAACATGCCTCTGTGAAACACTGTTATTGACTGTCATTGCTCAATGGCAGAGTTAGAATCAGTGTGTACTGGAGAAGGGTGGGGGGGGGGGGGGGGGGGGGGGGTCTGGGGAAAAAAAAAAAAGAATTCGCCAAAGACGGTGGTTCTGGTAATGGTTAGGCATGCAGTCGCCCAACTGCAGTGCGTAATCATACGCTGTGCAACAAGTTAGCTTATCTACCAATTTGTAACCTACCAGTCTTCATTGCCTTAATTAGTCACTGAAGATGGGTGACTAATTTGTTTACTATTTCATGTTCCTTTCCATTCTTCATGTCCTGCATTATTGCATAAATGTTTATGATTTCACAGATATCATTCCAACACATGTAACTCAAAAATGCATTTGAGTTGATCATTTTGTTACAAAACGATCATTTTGTTACTTGATTTGTTTTTCCATTTAGACATCCTTGTTGATGACGCTGATTGGTGAACTGCCATATGAGATAGGACAGATTTCCGTCAATGGAAGGGTGTCGTTCTGTGCCCAAGAACCCTGGTTATTCTCTGGGTCTGTGAGAGACAACATTTTGTTCGGGGATTCCTATGACTGTGCCAGATACGAGATGGTCATCAGAGCATGTTCTTTGAACAAGGTATAGTGAAAATGTGTGCATGTTGCCTACTTTTTTTTTTTAATTGTTCCATGACATTAGGTCTCAGGCATGCCGTCGTGAACGTTTGAGCAGGTGTGGGTCTACACAGCCCACTATTCTCAGCCAAGTGCAGTTGGTTGAGGTGCTGCAACTGTTTTAAAGAGAGTTTATGGCAGGTTTCTTTTGTGTGTGTGTGTGTGTGTGTTGATGCTTTTTTTCTTGTTTCTTTTTTAAGTAAAGAAGCATGAGTGTTTGAATTACATTTAAGAAACATAAGTGTCTGCTTTGGTTGCTGGATGTATTGTTTGAAATTTGTATAAAGTGTTCAAACCATTACAACATCTGATGTTGCAGGACCGTGCTAATCTTTAATTTGGTGATACTTGTTTTCTTACTCTGGGTTTGGGGATTTTGTTGGACAGTTGCTGGAGATACTGCCAAAGGGAGACGAAACTGTGATTGGAGACAGAGGGCTCCAACTGAGCAGTGGATACAAAGCAAAGTTGACGCTTGCCAGGTAAACAGTATGCTGCCTTGTCTGTCTCTGCGTCTTTCACCATTTGCCGACATATCCTCTCACTCACTCTGGCCCTGTCTGCCTGTCTTCTTGTGGATCCAAAGTCATAATGCCATCCCTGTCTGTGTTTTTCTACATGATTTTTTTTTTTAATGTAAAGACTTTATAGGTTGTGAACTTAGGAAATAATAGCTTTTCATAAATTATCAAGAGAGTTTTGGGTTATATCTTCACAAGAATATATGCTATCCTAGAAGTAAGAAATACCCTTACTCATCCTTACCAACTGTTGGGGGGAGTAGGATCAGAAACTTGCATTGACTATCCACTCTACAGGTGTCAGATTTTTTTTTGATTTTTTTTAAACATTTATTAAAGTTGTTAACCTCTGGATCTTTCTGTCAAGAGTATCCACTTGTGTGTTAAGCTGAGAGGTTTTGCTGTTGGTTTTATTTCAGAGCAGTGTATCACAATGCTGACGTCTACTTGCTTGATGATATCTTCAGTTTTGTGGACAGCCAGACACGACAGGACATTATGAAGTGGTCAGTGGTTTTGTTTTCGTTGGTTTGGATTTAAGGCATGAATGAATTGGTTTATAACAGGTTGTTACAACAACAACAAAAAAAACCCAAAAAAACCAAACAAACAAAAAAAAAAAAACAAATCCAAGGAAGATGAACACAAATAAGAGTATCAATGGCTTGGGAAGATTGAAGAATTTAAACTACAAAGTGGATGATACAGCTTTTGGACTGGACAAAAGATGACAAAAGCGAAAGTTGTCAAGTTCATGACTTATGTAGAAGGTTTCAGTAACATTGTGTTTAACTGGAGATAACCCATGAGAAGTGTTACAGTAAGGAAAGTTAAAAATGTGTGCATATGGGTTTGTGATTTTTGGTTGTCCACCTCTTTCCTTCCCCCCTTACAGATCATTGTTGAGACCATCGAGAGATTATCCTTTGTTAGTGTAAACATTGAAGATGTGTTTCTAATTTTGTGTCAGGCTCTTCCTCTGACCCTGTTACAGATTCTGGTAGAGAAATTCTCATTAAAGATGTACTGACTTTTATTGTTGGCCCATGAAGTGTATATTATCAGCATGTTTATCATTGTTTGTTGTGGTTGCTCAGCGTGAGATGATCATGTCCATAATGAACCTGGTGTGCTGTAGGAATTGCTTGCCTCTTGTGCTGAACATGACAGTTAGGCTTGAAATCTTCACGAATACTTATATATTTCATAACTATATTTTATTTATATATTTCATAACTATATTGCATCTTGAAAAGGGTTGATTGAATGCATCACTTCACGCACGTTGTTCAATACATGATTGTCTGCAGGTGTGTATCGGATATGCTGGAATCAAAGACACGCATCATTGTCACACGCAACCCTCATCTTCTGAAGGCTGCCAATCGCATATTTTGAGAGAGGTATTGCTTTCTATCTACCACTCTTTTTGGTGTTCTCTCCATACTGCCTTCTTAGATAAGGTGTCTGTCAGTGTTTTGATAAGGCATTTTTATTCATTTTCAGTTGCATGTATTGCAAGAACATACCATACAGTCATACACATAAATGCAGCACCATATCACATTGCTAATAATCACATTGCATTACATCAGTAATAACATCTCATTACATCAGTATCATGTATATGCACTTTACGGTTGATAGAAATTAGTGAGAGCCATCAGGTTTTACTGTGTGTATTTGTCATATTTAAAAAACCTTTAGTGGAAATTTCCTGTTATTCAAAACACTGAACTTAAATGTAGCAGTGGTAAGATGTAGACAAATGAACTAGAAGATCAGTAAGTATGTTTGAACTATACTTGGCGACATCAAGCATTTTCCATCGGATAAAATCAAAGAATTTTTACCCCACAGGGAGGGGAGGGAAGGAAGAGGGATTTCTCTCAAAGAATCATATTAATTTCATCTACAGAGCTGGTTTATTTTGAGTGTGCAAAGTAATTCAGCAATCACAAGCAGCTCCAGAGTACAAAACTTATGGACATTGGGCTTTTTGCTAACTGGCTTATTGAATGAATACTCTTTGCTCACATTGCTTTAGGCTCAAACGCTGATGGTTATGTTTGTGCTGCATCAGTTTACTTACCTTCAGCTGTAACCAGTTTATAAAGCAAGAAGAAGCAAGATCCCTTGTTTGCAAAGTCAGTTCATGTTCATACCATTGTGTTATTATTTTTCAGTAAACGTTCACACACCCACTTGTTTGTAATTTCAGTTCATGTCTATACCATTGTATTATTTATTCTGTTCATGTAACCACATCATTGTTTTTGTGTGTCAGTTCAGTATATGTTCATACCATGACACTATTTTTTATCTGTTCATGCTTGCACACCATTTATTTGCATATGAATTCAGTATGTGTTCAGATCATTGCACTTTTCTCTGTACATATTCATGAATCGCATGGTTGTAAATCAGTTCATGTTCATATCATTGTTTTCCTTTTTTCTGTTCAAATTTACACACTGTTTATGTAAATTTGGAACATGTGCACACCAGTGCATTATTGGTCCTGTGCTTTTCCAATTGCCATGTGGTAATTTTAGAACCTGTTCATACCATTAGATTGTATTCTTTATGTGATCACCAGCTGTCATACTTTTCTTATACATATCTTCAGTGGTTGATTCGCCATATGTTGGTGGTATGATGCCCTATAGTTGGTATTTGTCCTGTTGTCCGTTTTCAGGGGTCGCTGTATGACATTGGCTCCTATGAAGATCTGAGTTCACGAGGAGTCAACATCCGGGAATTTATCAGCACTGAGCAAAACCGCCACCGAGATCAGCTGGAAGCTGAGGAGGAAAACTTTAGAATCCGTGTAAGATGCTTTTTTTTTGTTCTCTGTGTGTGTGTGTGTGTGTGTCTGTGTATGTGTGTGTGTGTGTGTGTGTGTCTGTGTATGTGTGTGTGTGTGTGTGCGTTTCTCTGTGTGTGTGTGCATGCGGCCACGTGCGTTTACCTGCATGCGATTGTGTGTGCATGTTTTCATGTGTGTGCGTGAGAGTGTGTTTGTGTGTATGTGTTAGAACTTGTGTATGTTTGTATCACTCACTGTGTGTATGTGTGTGTGTGCATGTGTGTGTGTGTGTGTGTGTGTGTGTGTGTGTTCAAGTTAACATTTGTTCATATTAGACTAATGAGGAAAAGTTCAGAATTCATGAAAGCTGCTGTGTGTGTGTGCATGTGTGTGTGTGTGTGTGTGTGTGTGTGTGTGTGTGTGTGTGTGTGTGTGTATGTGTATATGTGTGTAAGTGTGGGTGTGTGTGGATGTGTGTATGTGCTTGATTAAATATATTTGTCTGCCTGATCTACTGCATATTTTTCAAAGTTACTGTAAATGAAGTTAATTGTACATTTTTGTTCTTTTAGGAAATGAGTGTCTTTCATCCAGACATGATTGCATTTTTCTTAAAAAGAGATTCTAATAGCTGGTTTATTTACTTTTTGCTAAAAGCTTTGTGTGTGTGACTTTTTTTTTTTTTTTTTTTTTAGCTTCTTCGTATCTGCGTGTTTATTCTGTTTAAGATTTCAATCTTTCATAAGTGTCCCCACAATTGAAAAATCAACATTGCGGATTTCAGTGTTGCCAGCCCTCTTAATACTCAAGTGTTTGCCATTGTTTTCATGAGTTTTAGTAAGTGATGTTAATTGCTTGTCATTTTGTTAATGCTTTAATGGTATAAATTTTTATCATTACCTGTTGATGTTGTTTGTTTGAAATTAGTGTACCATAGGTGGGAGTTTGTCAGGAGCATTATTCCTGTGGGTGGCTGGACTAGAAACCAACATGAACTGAACTGAAGTGTCAGTGCCTAAACTGTGCTTTAATCTGTCCCTGCAGCTGGCATTGTGGAAGACTCAGAAAGAGGACATCAAATCAGATGATTACTGCAGGCGGTCGGATCTCCATCTGCTGCTTGCTTTTCTCCGTGGGAAAATGTTTTGGAGCCTTTTGCCCCTGTTTGTGCTCATGTGGTTAGGTGCCCAGGTGTGTATGTGAGCTACATGTTTTTGGTATTTTAACTTTGGAATTTAGGTCATATAGTTAATTATGATTATTATCATTACTGATTCTAGAGTACCATGTTCTGAGCATTATCCATGCTCGTGTTTACACAATGGGCTGCCACCCTGGGTAGAGTCTGCTAGAGAGCTGCCTGCTGGTGCTACTTTCTTTCATTTCCTGTGTCATTCAGTCAAATATCAGTCACTGAGTTTTGTTTTGTTTTTTCTCAGTTTGATTTTCCACAGAGAATGCATGGTATGTCATTCATATCAGTGGCTGAACTGGTCTTCTCTTCTCGAGTTGGTCATTGGATTTTACATATTTGCAAGATGTTATGCGTATGTTCACTCAGGAAACCTCGGTTTATAGTCTCGTTCGAAGGACTTTTCAGGAGATGGAGTCAGAATCAATGTTAACTTTAAGGGAAATGTCCCCCTGTACAAAATGGCCCAGTGGGGATTCGAACCTACAAACCCCAGAATCACAAGTCCAGTGCTTTGCTAACTGAACTGAGCTTAGCTGTTACAGCACCCTCCTATTCTGGATTTTCAGAGGCCTGCCAAGTGTTATCCTTTCTGTGTAACATGCTGTGATTTCATCGACCATGCTAAGCTGCTACACTTGATAACAAAATACTATGCCAAAAAGCAAAAATTGTTTTAAATGAAAAAAACATGCTTGAAGGATTTAATGGCAGCTTAAACAGAACCGAGATAATGTACATCTTTAGACTACAGACATTTTTCATAAAAAAAAAAAAGCCATGTTTAGGAAGGACAGGATAAAAACATAAAAGAAAAATCAGATGATTACATCCTGCCACTTTGTCGATTGGTTACATTGTCAGCCATTTTGATTCTTTGTTGGTCAAGTCAAAACCACATGGTAACTAGTGAAATTTCCATCTTCTTCTTAGCCCACCATTATGCTTTGTGGGAACACAAGTGTAGTTGGGGTACAAGGCAGGCAGGATATGGTGGTGCCTTGAGAGTAAGGGAGGGAAAAAGGAAGAAAAGACCAGGATAGCGGAGGTGTGGAAGCCGGCATGTTTTAGAGCAGATGTGTTAGAATGTATGCAAATCCTGTTGTAAGGTGTTTTGAGGTGTTGACAAAAGCTGTAGAAATGTCCAGTTACCATTAATAGTGGTAGTGGTAGTAGTCGTGGTATGGTGGTGAAAGATGTTATGTTTATTTTTTCCTCAGGCACTCCTGTTAGCTGCTGACTGGACTCTGGCGACCTGGTGAGTGATTAAAATCCTCAGGAATGATTAAAGTCTTTATGAATGATTATGATTCTCAATAGTAATTATTGTCCTCTCAAGTGATTGTAGCTGTCATTCGTCTGAAGTAGTTGTCACTGTCATGAGTAATTGTATATGCATATATTGTCTTCTTCAGTAGTAGTAGCTGTCATGGGTTATTACAGCTGTGTATGTGGCTGTCATGAATAATCATAGTCCATGCAAGAAACTAGAGTCCTGAATAAATATAGTCTTCATAGTTGATTGTCCTGAGCTTAATCATGAAGCAGCGATTCAGTCTTATTTAGATAAGGTGTGTGTGTGTGTGCGCATGCATGTGTACGTGTGCATGCTTTTTCTAATATAACACTTTATACTGATACAGAACTAATGTACCCAAACATTATTATTTGCTTGGCAAAGTCTAAATTAAATGACTTTCTCATTTTTTAAGATGTTTACACATACGAACGTACTTTGTGAGTCACAAATTATCAAAGAAAACAGTGTGGTGGTGGTGGTGGTGGTTGGGATTTTTTAAAGATTAAATCACAGAGATTGACTAGTGAGTGTGTCCACTAGGACTGGCATGAGTTAATTTTCAGAAGCCTCAAAAGTGGTATTCAGAAGGAATAATCACACTATCATATCTGCTAAGCTAGCACAGTACCAGTCGCTGTTGTGCAGTGGTTACGTTTTGGACATGCAGGTTTTGGAGGCGGTAGTTTTGATTGCCAACAGAGGCATTTATTTGTCGGAATTTTCAGCCCTTGCAAGGTCTTTTCCAATGTTGAATGTGCTGTGGTGTCAAATGGGAAGACTAGAACCAAGCAGTTCATCAGTTTCATCCATTGAATGGAGGGAGACCCAGATTTCCTGACCAACACTGTATGGGTCTCTATCTCTCTGGGTTGATGCTGAGATATAGTATGAAACGAAATAGACAGTACAACCCAGTCATGTAGTCTTTTGCCAGAATAAGACTGTAAAGTATCATCCTCATCTTATCATCCTTATAGGTCATCATTTGAAGAAGGAAAAAAAAAAAAAATTCTGTTACCCTTCATGCTTTGCGCTGTTGTCATGATCTCAGTTTTGATTTCCTCTCCATGTCCACGTTGGTATTAAGCTTGTGTCAGAGTTGCTGGTTTCAACGAGGTGACAGTGTAATTGAATGGATCGCCACACTCCAGAGGGGAACAGTCGCTCATGCTGGTTTCACAACACAGTAATTATCATCAGTAGGGTGCTTAGCAGGTGGTGTCCTGAATATTGGGCTTGGCAGCAGAGCCTCCTTTGGTGGGTTGCTTTGTGGCTAGGTATTGATCATTTCCTATGAGTGCTGGTGCTAGAACTGTGGTAGGACAGACCTGGGCGTAGTTGTGTACGGGGAGCAGAATGAGCGGTGAGAGAATAATGCCATACTGGGGACACAGATGAGACAGCAAGAACACCAAAAAATGGCAAGTCAAGGAGCAGCACTGGAACATAAATGAAAGAAAGGAGAATGGGGAAGAGAGATGGGGAAGGGGGTGGGGGGGAGTTCCTGTAAAGAAACTTCACGGTAACAAACTGGATCAGTAATGGTAGTTACTAGTCCGCATTTTTTTTGTCATTGTGACCTTTAGTGTTCTATTTCAGTACCAGAAAGTTCATCATGTAGGTTGAGAGCAAGTTGACTGGTTGGGTATTTTTATGTAATACTATTGAATTATATGTTGACATGTAAGAAAATACACCCACTGTTTGTTGTTTTTCATGTGAAATAATATTGTGAATATTCCCTGCTTTTAGGGTCACATTTGTTTGTTGCTGCTGTTGTTTTTCATGTAAGTAAGTGGTGAATATTCCCTGCTTTTAGGGTCACGTTTGTTGTTGTTTTCATGTAAATAAATGGTGAGTATTGTCTGCTTGTAGGTTGACCTCTTGGAGCACGCCATCTTCCCCAGACCCCATGGCGGGAACAGACCAGACCTCTCCCAGTATGTCAAGCTCTGCCGTCACACCATCTCAGGCCACACAGAGTGGCTTGAGCAGTACACAGTGTTTGTGTCTGTTGGTGTGTGGTGGTTGGCTGTGTGTTGGCTGTGGCCGTTGTGCAGTTTCTGGTGGCTGTAGCAAAGTCTTGCCACGACAGCATGCTGACAGCACTCATGAAGGCCAGGACAGGATTCTTCTTGATCAAGTCAGCAGGTATCCGCCAGTTTTCTTTCTTTTCTTTTTTTGTTTTTGTTGTTGTTGGTTGGTGGTGGGGTTTTTTGTAGTTCTGCTTCTTGTGCAGTTGCAAACCATTGTGAAATTTTTTTTTTTCTTCAATTTGAAAAAAAAAAATTCCTAAAAAAGAAAAGGCTATAGTTAATCCGTGATTCATAATGAAATCAAGTTAATGTATAATGGCTACCAGACTAAACAAGTCACTCGGTTAAAGAAGGCTACTCACAGTATGTGTAGCTTTCGTTGGCAATCCGGCCGACTTCTTCAGCATTAGAAGTTAATGTATGTCATGCTTTCTTCGTACTACTTATTTGATTGCCATAGTTCACTATTTGAGTCAAACGATGTTGCTTTTTGTGAGGAGATGACAACTGATTGTCAGAAAAGTAGTTCAGCTTCAAGTTGTATCCTCATTGGAAGGAAGGGAGACAGGCATTCCTTCGCCCAGAAGTCTGCTCTATATCATTACTGAAATTTTCTTTTATATCATTGGAAAAGTAGGTGCATCTTGCCTGTTGAGTCTTCACTGTTGATTCTTAATTCAGCCTTGAAAGAATTGATAAAGTTGGCTAATGTATATGTATTGTTTTCTTTCAGATTCAATCCTGTCATCGTTTACCAGTCATCTGTCCATCATCGACACATGTATTCCTTGCCTCTCCTACCTCACAGCAGATGTGAGTGCATGAAATCCATAGAGACTATGGACATAACCGCTAAAGAATTTCAGCCCAAGTTTTATTCACACTGTTTTTTTTATGGAGTTTTATCTTCAGTGCTAGAACCAGAGCTGTAAGTTTAGCAGAGTAAACAAAAGCATCTGGTAGAATATGTTCTAAGAATATCTGAGAAGGAGTATCAGGGCAATAGGCTGTACAGGCCACTCCATCTTCAGACTTGGAACTGTCAGTGAATATTTTCTAAAAAGATGGGAATTTTGAACAGAGATTGGCAAACAGTGCCTTGTATGCCAGAGAGCTGATGGATTCTTTGTGAAAAGTGGCAAGATCAAAGCAAATTTCTGGTGTGAAAAAGGTCCACGGAGACTGAAAGGAGGACTTTCTGGTTTTGTCTGATTCGCTGTCAGCTTTGGAGGCCATAGCTGTCCTTAACCTCCATCATGCTGAACTTCTACACTTTTTTTTAAACTTTGTACCATGTTGAAAGCGGAAGGTCACACATCATTCTGGCTTGGGTTCCCAGTCATGTTGGCATCAGAGGGAATGAAACGGCTGATCGCTTGGCCAAGAATACAACAACAGGGAAACTTGTCTAACATATCTATCCCCTGCACAGATCTGAAACCAAAAGTGAATGATTATGTCGAGACCTCTGGCAGGAGGACTGGAATACACAGACGGATAGCAAACTCTTTCAGATCCGTCCAAACCTAAAGAGTTCCTCTCATCCATGTCTGGTGGTCACAAAGAAGAAACGGTTCTATGCTGGCTGCACACCGGCCATTCATATTTTACTCATTCATACCTTTTAAAGAGTAAGAAGCTCGGTGGTGCATTCCATGTCATGCACCACTCACAATGAAACATATTCTTTTAGAATGTTGGGACTTGCATGATGTGAGACACAAACATTTTACAGCAGATTCCAGGAAAATCTTGTTCAGAGATGTTGCGCCTGATGGGATCTTTGAATTCTTGAAGGAGATCAGTATTTTTCATCGGATCTGAGATTTTATAGTGGAAAGATTTTTAACAAAATTTCGGGTGGGTTTTTAGAAGATGTATTTTTAAAGAGTTGTATGAATGAATGATTTGTGAGTTGTCTTCGACGCAGTGTCATCCCTGATGTGGCCCTTTGCAGTCGGCTGGGCTATAAGCAACATTACCTTACCTTACCTTTTTATGGAGTGCATCAAGTGCTGCAGATTTTGTTTGTTCTTATTATCAAAGGAGAATTTACAGTAAGATGAATGAGACAGAAAATGAATGCATACTCAAATAATTCCATGTGTAGTTTAGAAAATTTTGCCTGATTTGGTTTCTTTTTTAATTGATTCATGTGTTCAAAGACCTCTTTTTGACATAAACAAGACGACAGTAAACAACAATTGGTGTCATTATTGATTCTTTTAGTGCTATTTAGCTGAAATATTTTGTCGTGAAAGAACTATTTTACAGAGTTTTCAGTTTTAATGAACCCGATTTAGTGTGTATCAGTGTCTTGTCTTTTTTTCTGTCATTTTTTTTTAGTTTGCAGACATGCATGTGTGTAACACTGATCTCTGTAACTCCCAGGTCCTGCTCCGTGTCTTTGGCTTGATGGTGATCCTGTGTGCCATCAATCCCTGGCTTGTGATCGCTGTGGTACCTGTCATAGCGGTCATGGTCACACTGCAGGTGTTTGGCTCCAGGACACTCAAAGGCGTGCGCATGTTCAGAGAAATGGGTGAGTCAAGTGTGTGTGTTATGGTGTCTATTGTTGGGGGAATACTTTTGTTCTTTGATTCTGGTGTTTATGTTATTAATGTGGGAAGATTTGTGGTCATTGATCATGGCGTTGTTTGTGTGGTGGGTAGGAAGGTTTTATTTGAATACTATGCCAGTATACAAGATATTCATTCCGTGATTTAAAGGCTGTTAGTCATTGCCATGAAATGCACATGTCCAGTGATTTTTGTTTTAATCCAGAAACAGATGCTACTTCATTAGAATACTAAAATAATGAAGTAGCAAATAAAGACTGAAAATCCATGTACCCAGATATTGACAGCTCTGCTTAATTTGATAAATATGCACAAGTTTATACAAAAGGGTTTTTTTTTTCGCCTTCTCTCCATTTCCCAATTTTCCCCTTGTCTCCCCCCCCTTTTCCCCGCCCCACCATTCCATATGCTGCTTGCCTTGTCTCCCTTTTGACCTGAAAAAAAACATCACAAAGCAAGTTTTCAAAAATCAGAAACAGATTGAAACAAATGTGTTTGTGTGGAATAAATCACTTATATATCAATCAGTGATGAAATGGATTTAATTTCATGTGGCTTTTGTCGCAAAGTCTGCAAAAATTAAAAAATTCTAAACTGTGTTCATTCTGGCTTGAAATCAGATGGAAATGTCTATGAAATAAAACATACACATACACATGCACATGTTGGTGTATACCTAAACAGACATGCATGCGCGCGCACGCCCCCCCCCCCCCCCCCCCCCCCCCCCCCCATACACACACACACACACATGTATGATCAAATAATTAGAAAGTAAATGGCCCTACATCATTGTGAGTGAACTTTTCCTGTAGTGAAGTCAAATCTCATGTAGAAAATGTGAAACTATAGCAAGTACAAAATGATCAATGAATAAATTGTCTTCTTCATTCATTCATGTTTCTCTCTCTCTCTCTACTTTAAAAAACTCTGTCAATCTGTCTGTCTGTCTGTCTCTCTCACTTACTCTCACTCACTCACTCATTCACTCACTCCCCCCCCTCCCCCCTCTCTCTTTTTTCCCTCTCATTCTATATCTCTTTCTTTTTCCTCTTCTTTCCTCTTCATCCACCCGTCCCCCTCCCCTCTGTTTCTTTTTTTTTTTTTTTTTTTTTTGAGCAATAGAGGGATCTTAATTCTATCAGTGTTCTATTTTGACGGATCATTAAAATTTTCAGTGTGTGTGCGTGTATGTGCTCAGCACAAGAACCAGTCATGGCAGGTGTGTCAGAGACGCTCCAAGGCTGCAGACCATCCGAGCCTTCAAACGCCAGGACCACTTCATGGAGGAGTTTGATTCTCATGTCAACCAGCTCACCTGGTCACGCTTCCTGGGGCTGTGTTCACAGTCGATTGGTGCTCATCTGTGTCTTCGCCGTCATCTTCTTCCTCTCTGTTGTCATCTATGTCAGCATTGCCCTTGTTGGCTGTGAGTTGGGACTGATTTGTTGGTTGGGACTGGTGTAGGTTGCATTTTGTGTGTGTGTGTGTGTGTGTGTGTGTGTGTGTGTGTGTGTGTGTGTGTGTGTGTGTGTGTGTGAAAACTTACGATTTTCTTTCAGCAAGATTGCACGATTGGATTATGTTGTGTGTTTTACTTTACATATTGCATTATAATGAATTTGGGTTATATATTATTCGAGGTACAGCATTTAGTGTGTTTGTATGCTCTATATTCTTACATATACAAACTATTGTATGTGTGTTTAGGGGCTTGGGGAGCACAGAGGTGGAGGAAATAGTAAAAAAACCATAGTTTTTTTGGTATGTGGGAGAGTTTGTATTTTAATACGGCTTATGTTCATTGATTGCATGCATGCATTGACATTATGTTGTGTGGCACATTATTTTCATATCCATTTTTCCTTTGCATTTTTGGTTTTATTTGTTTTTTCTTTAATTTTCAAAATTAAAAGGATTTGGATGAGAAATTTTAAGAAATGTCTTTGTATCTTTTCAGCCATCCGTGGAGATCTGCTTGCTCTTTCTACCACTTACTGTGTGACCTTTTTCATGCCTGTGCAATCATTGGTACGGTACATAGTCAGCCTGGGAAACAATGTAAGTTTGTTTTTTTTTCTTGAGTGTGTGACCCCTGCAATGTTTGAACTTTGAATTATTTTGATGTTCGTTTTCTTTTTGTCTTGTTGATAATCTTTGGTGAAAAAGAGTTTTAGTCAACGTTTGAATTCAAGTATGACAGATGTCATGTTTTTCCCTCAGGATCTGCCACTGTGTCCATATTTCCTCCCTTGTTTTGAAATTTCCCACGTTTTTTTTTTTTTTTTTTCCCTTCCGTCATTCCTTCTCAAACATAGTTTTTACGGAAAAAAAAAAAAAATCTTAGATTAATGTTAAACCACCAAGGGAAATTTGGACAAACGAGTCACAAGACAAAACGTGATGCGTTTCGACCTCTTAGGTCTTCAGGCAGGACACAAACAGATAGGACAATGAAAGTGAACGAGTTTGTCACTTAGCTTAATCTCTTCAGTGCAAGGTAGGCGATGAATGGTTTAACGCCTACCTTGCACTGCAGAGATCAAGCTAAATGACAAACTCGTTCATTTTTATTGTCCTATTTGTTTGTTTCTTGCCTGAGGAAGACCTAAGAGATAGAAACGCGTCATGTTTTGTCTTGTGACTCGTTTGTCCATGTTTCTCTTGGCGTTTTGTTAACATTTATTTAGATTTGTTTAGATTTCTGCCTGCAATCGTCTCACTTTGCAGCTAGATATAGTTTTTATGGTAATGATACAGAAATGCAGCTCCTGTTGTGTCCCCTCTGCCCTCTCTCCCCTGGATCCTTCCTTCCTCTTTCTCTTGCTCTTTTTTTTCCATGCCCATCACCATCTGTTTCTCCACTTTTCCCCTTTTCTCTCTCTCCCTCTCTCTCTGTAGCTTCGCCAGCGCCGTGTCCTCTCATATTTCAGACAATGAAAATTGCACTATTTTTGTACAAAGATATCTTGGAAAGATTTGAGGAAACAAATGCTTTTTTTTTTTTTTCATCTGGAAGTTAGGGTGTGTGTGTATGCGTGTGTGCATGTGTGTCTGTGTCTGTCTGTGTGTGAGTGAGTGAGTGTGTCTTTGTGTCTGTTTATAATGTGTGCATACACACTTCTCTGCATGCGTTAGTTCTCTTCTTCCTTTCCTCACATCTGACTTTGCTGCAAATTGTTCGCCAGATGCTGTCAGTACACCATACCCTCACCCTGAAGAACACAGAGCAGGAGCCAGCCTGGGAGTCGGACAAACCGCCGCCTGAAGACTGGCCCAATCGGGGTTCCATCACTTTCAGCAACACCAGCCTGCTGGCTGGGCCTGCTGGACCTTACCTGCTGAGAGACATCAATGTGCACATCAAAAGCAAAGAAAAAAGGTAAACACCAATAGTTGTGTGAGAAAGAAAAAAAATAGTGTATGCAGTGCTTGATTGTGCTCGAGAGCGAAGCATGAGGCTTTTAGGTTTATCTTGTTTTGGTCTGACTCTGCATTAGCTTTTAGATGCTGATGTGCTGTATATATTTTAATGTGGAATGACCAAGAGAAGAACTAGCAGAGCTTGTGACTGAGAAGCATTTCATGTGTTTTTGTTGTTGTTTTCTTAACCGAAAGAAAAAGATTTTTTTGTTCTAAAAAAAAAAAAGGCATGGGTACAGAAAGAAAAAGAAAGTTCACATACATTTTAACTGAATAAAAGACTGGTAGAAACAATGTTTGAAATGGGATGGATTCTATGACAAAGAAGTTGGACTGTATGCACATTGATACTGCAAGTATCCGGTGATAATGTCCAATTAATGGAGCAAAATCCAAATTACTGGGCTGCCAAAGGAAGGAATAAGTAAATTGCAAAACAAACAATGCGTTTCGACCTGTTGAATGTTCTTCAGGTAGTAGTAAAGGCTACACATATTTTAAAGAGGTGAGACCTGATTGATGGCAGCCCAAGTGAAATTTTGTTGTTGTTGTTGCAGGTAGGTGTGGTGGGAGAGGTGGGCTCAGGGAAGTATTCTCTGGTGGCTGCGTTGCTGCGTCTGGGGCAGGTGCAAGGCATGATCTTGATGGATGGCTTCGACGTCTGAAAATTGGCCTGCATGAGCTGCGGAAAAACATTGCTGTCATTTCTAAGGTAACGTCACCGCTATTCAGTTCATGAATCGCTTCCCTCCATGATGTGTTGCTTTACATTACTGTTGCATGTACGTTAGATTCTTCTCTCTTGTTTTGTAAATCCTTTACATTAATGTATGTCGGGAAGTATTTTTATCTGCCATACAAAGCTGTGTGTTTCCTGTATTGTACAGAAGTATGAAAATGGTGACATTTCGCTTGAATTCATATTGCCATGGTTGGTTGTGAACAAATATATGAAAAAAAAAAAAAACATTGTTATTAACCGTTGCAAAATCTAACCGTTGAATTTTTTTTTTTTTAATCAGGTGTAGGATACAAATACTATTCATATCTATCACAATGATGAACTGATCATAATCTCCCCCCCCCCCCCCCCCCCCCCTTTTTTTTTGTTGTTGTTTTTCAAACTTCTTGCCCACTTTCTCTCTGCTTTTCACTGAACAGGATGCGGAACTGTTCCCTGGAACCCTGCGCTATAATCTGGATCGGTCGGGCACAGCGAGTGACGAGGACCTATGGGCGGTGCTGGACCAGGTGAAATTAAGAGACAGGGTGGCAGGCATACGCGGCGGGTTGTCCGCTGATGTGGGTTTGGATGCATCGCTGCTGAACCTCGGTCAGAGACAGCTGGTCTGTCTGGCGCGAGCCCTGCTGCGGAAAACCAGGGTGGTGGTGTTTGATGAACCCACGGAGCACATTGAGCATGGGTGAGTAGGGCAATGAACAGTAGAAACTGGTTGTGGGCGTGGAGTGTGAATATTTCAATGAACAGTAGAAACTGGTTGTGGGCATGAAGTGTGAATAGTTCAAGTTCGGCAGTGACAGAAACTGAGATGGACATGTGAATATTAGTTTTTAAAAGGCTGTACTGGTATTGTCATGACAAAAACTTCTGTGTTGGTATTGTTATTACAAATGCTCTGTTCTGGCATTGTCATGACCACTCCTGTATTGGTATTGTAATTACAATTCCGCTTGTGCTGGAATTTCATTACAATTCATGTGTTAGTATTGCCCATTACAACTTCTGTACTTACATTGTCATCACAACGTCTTTTATAATGTTATTGTTATTTCAGCTCTTGTATTGGTATAGTCAGTACAACTCCTCTTGTACTGGTGGTGTCATTACATTTCTGTATGTGTATTGTCATCATTATTGTATTGGTATTATTACAACTCCTCTTGTAGTGCTGGTGTCATTTCAACTCCTGTTTTGGTAGTGTCATGATGACTTTTGTATGAGTATTGCCATTACAATTATTTGTATTGTGTTGTCATTGCAGTAATGTACTGGTATTGTCATTACAACTACTGTACTAATATTGTTATTGATACCTGTGTTAGTATTTTCATTATAAGTACCATACGGGTGATGCAGACTTACCTGGGTACCAAAATACCCTGTGTAGTTGAACCTCAATGTTCAGTAGAAAAATAGGATTTCCTCATACTTACCTGTCCAAACGAATCAAACACTCAGTGCATCAGGAATCTGTAAATCAAAAAATTGAAATGGAGAGCAGTGCTTAAAACACCAGGAATACATGTGGCCTATTTTAAGAAGTGTCATGTCTATGGATGAAATAGATTTTTCTAACAGTTAGTACGTGTGCTCTTTATTCTAGACCATCACGTAAGCCAAAAATTATGGAACTGCTCTTGGATTTACATACTTTTGACGAAATGCCATAAATTTCAGATCATGAAAAGAATTGTCTTCCAGTGAAACAAATTTCCTTGGTATGCTTGTTTAAAACATTTGATCACAAAATCGAACATTGAAAAAAATTGAGAAGACCACATTATAATTATGTCCACCATTATGAGGGCATGGAATGTGTGGGAACAGTTTTTAACATTTGATCACAAAATCGAACATTGAAAAAATTTGAGAAGACCACATTATAATTATGTCCACCATGAAGAGGGCATGGAATGTGTGGGAACAGTTTCTGCATTTAAGTGAGAAGTTGGTGAACAGAAATAAAAATCAGAATAAAACTTTGACCATATGGTTCAGGAGTCAGGTAGTCTGGATTTGTAAAGAGTAGAGAAATGTATTTCAGTTTCATATCTTTGTAAATGTCACATGTATGTGCAGGTTGAATGACCAGATTCAAGGCATTTTAAGAGCCAAGTTTCGCGACTGTACTGTCCTGACAATAGCACACCGCCTTCACTCTGTGATGGATTGTGATAGAATCATGGTACGTTGGATTTTATTTTCTATTCAGATTTTACAAAAACTTTTTTAAATTTTGAGAAGTAGTAATCGAATACTTTTGCTTCAAAGATCACTCACTCACTTTCTGTTTCAGAAAAAAAGCAAGGAAATACTGTGACTTACTGTTCAGCTCTTTCTGCTTGTACATTCAGATTCAGACGTGGTAACTGTTCAGGTGTTTTTTTTTCTTTCTGCGTACACAAGATAATTAGGCAGGAGAGAATAAGATCAGATGTGAGGTTCTTTCAAATTGATTAATGTATAAATATATCTGCTGTATGTACAGTCAGTGATTGATGTTTCTTGGCCAGTTAAAAATTTTCTTTTTCTTCAACCAAAGCAAACAAACCATGATGGTGGTAAGCATGAAGTGAAGAACTCTGTGTTATCAGAGGCTAAATGACGAAAGGAAAATAAAAGAGGGAATGGAGCTTGATATCTGAGTACAGAGATAGATGTCCAGCTTTTGTACAGTCAGCGCGTAAAACACAACTTAACTTCTCTTCTATTTGCGTGTCTAAGTCATACTTTTCCAGCCCATGATATTCTGAAAAAAAAAAGAGTTGTCCGATCACCAATAACCTAGATCTGCAGTTCTCATGAAAAAAAAGAGTTGATGAGCATTTTTACTTGTCAGCTATCTGCATGTGTGATGTTTTATGCACAGTGCTCCCTTGATTTTAAAAGACTCCTATGTTGTCTCTGTCTTGGTTGTTACATGAATTGCACATGACAGTGAATAGAATCGCCAAACTTTTTATTGCATCGCCAATCTATTTTGCAGTTGTTTTGTTGATGATCAAGACAGTTACTATTTTCCTTTTTCTTGTGGCTGCAACATTGCAACATTGGAAAGTGAATTTCGTAACTTAGCTGAGTTCTCATTGTCTTGTTCTGTTTGCTTCACTGTTTGTTTGCTTCACTCTTGTCTCTCCTCCCTACTCACCATTGAAAACTCTCTCTTTCCTCTCGTTTAAGTTTTGTTTCAAGTCAGTGTTGTAGTTGTTTTAGATTTCAATTGTGTATGTGGCAACCAAAGGTGAATGTGCTGAGTTTGAGTTGGACATGCACAAGGAGGAAAATATTCCAATGTATGGCATTCACTAACAGAAATATATGCATACACTAATGGGTAACTAATAGTATGATGAATTTTTTAAAAAAAAGGAGAAAGGCAACTTCAAAAGAAATGGTCTTAGTTTGGTGTCCTGTCTTCTTCTCAGCTGATGTTTTATGCCTCTCAGAAATATTCATGTTTTGTCTTTGAGAAGTTGCCAAGTCAGCACATTTGTTTGTCAGTGTGGCTTCTGGTACTTTGCTGTTTCTCCATAAGCTAAGGAATACTGTGAGAAGAGTAGAGCAGAAATTTCATCTTTAATGTATATACAGTGCTCTGTAACGAGGTCTTGCAGTTAGACTGTGTCTGGCTCGCTCTCTCTCCCTTTCTCTCTCTCTCTCTCTCTCTCTCACACACACACACACACACATACAGATACACACACACATACATACATAATTATATGGATAATCATTAGGTGTTTCTGTGGGCAGGTGTTCCACCAAGGTGAAGTAAAAGAATTTGATACGCCCTACAACCTGATGCAGATAGAGGCGGGTTTTTCATGCGACTGGTGGAACAGTGTGGAAAACGCCAGGCACAACACCTGCAAAGGATGGCGGAGCTTTCCCATCAGCAGGGGGCTCGGCAAGTCTCATGATGGACCACGCCGTCTACATGGCCACGGTGCAGCTTCAGGCCAGCATGGAGGACCTCACCTTCCAGCCCGGCTCACTGGCATGGAGCAACATGGCCAAGTTCAGCAAAAGCCAGGACTCCTTGGAGAAGGCCTACAGCGACTGGGGAAGCCGTGGTGATGTCAGAGGAGAGGAGACGATAAGCCCTTGGGCCAAACCGAAGCCTCAGCCGGCCATGGCTCCTCCTGCTCAGAAACTGATTCACAAGCGACGTTCAAATCCCAACCGAGGCAAACACCCCTCCCAGGGAGGAAGCGAAGGGACTGATAGAGAGGATGGAGTGGAGCAGACGCCTTTGCTCAATTACAGCACCCCTCCAAAGTCAGTGGCGTCACAGTCTGCGGAAGGGAGGAGAAAGAACGTGGTAAAGAAAGAAAGAAAGGGTGTATAGACCTGCTCATGAAAACAGTCCGAACAGTAGCAGACTTTCTTCAAGTCCTGTTGTGGGTTACAACTCTTCTCCGGGTAGAAGACCACGGGTACAATCACCTTCCCATACCACGAGTGCACCAGGCGGGGACGTTGATCATCCTAGAGGTGCAGTGGAGAGAAAGGTCCTCGAGACAGTTATTGACACTCCGCCTGCACCTCGAAGAAACTTCTCCCCATTTCCTTCTTCCGATGACAGAGACGAAGACAGTACTGCATCCCCAAGGCGTGTCAAGGGGAGAATGGAAGCGTCCAGAGGCAAAGCCCCCACCCGCGTCAGCTACCAGCCACCCAGAGCAAGGTTTATTTCTGGAGAGTACTCCCCCTCGGGGTGACAGTCAAGATGATAGCGAGAAAAAATTATATACTGCTGACAGGGGACAATTTTTAGTCATGAGAGTAAATGGGCAATGTTTATTGAATGATTTCTGTTCACAGAGTTCTGTTAGGGAGGTTTTACCTGCTGTATTCCATTTGCTTGTCTTTTTTTTTTTTTTGTTTGTTGAAAAATAAAAAAGCAAAGAATGTTTTTTGCATTTTGATAGCTATTTTTCCTTGCCAGAAGATGCATTTTCATGTTACAACACACTGAAAGGATGTATTCATCAGTAGATTTTGTATGGTAGTCAAAACACATGGAAAGGAATTGTGCATTATAATTGTGTATGTGTTAGACAGGGACTGTTGTATGAGTTAAAATGCATGGAGAGGAATTGTGCATTAATGGATTGTGTATGACAGGGACTGTTAGTTAAAATGCATGGAGAGGAATTGTGCATTAACGGATTGTGTATGGCAAGTAGTGTCTAATGTGTATGTCAGAAAGGGTTTTTTTTCTTCTTTTTTTTCATCTTTTTTTTTCATTGGATATCTTAGTATGTCTGTGTACAAGGAATTACGTTGTGTTAATCACCACACCTTTTTTCGGCAATATCTTGCAATTGAATTTAGTATTGCAAAGCAAAACATATGGCCAGGATGACTGTGCTTCTCAATCCAATGTTTAACTGAATGTGATTTTCATGCAGTGATTCTGTATGACCTCCAAAGCCATGCTTCCAGAAGAATACCTTTCAGTTTTGTCTCTGTGTTTTGGGAAACGGTGTTCTTTCAAGCCACAGATTGCAGGTACATGTAGTAAAAAGAATGTCAGCTCAGAAGACCGAAAGTAGAAAACAGCAACTGTATGAGCTGTAAAGGAGTAATGTTTACAGAAGATGGAGTAACAATGGCAAATCATGGAGTGAGATCAGTCCCAGAATAACATGCTAGCGGATATATCAGGAATTGGACATTTAACTGGAAAGTGTGAGTACAGTTCTGCACAATCAGCCTGGCATTAGTGAACATTGCACCGGTTGGATCACTCACACCGTAATTAACTGGAGAGCTTAAGAAAGTTATAGCAGAATGTTGTATCCAGTCAAAGGGAGATGCTCAGACTGCCTCAGGGAAATGCTGGCTGGCTATGAAACATGGGTCTTTCAATTCAGTCTGGAAACCAAGCAGCTGTGGGCTGTGTGGATCTTCCCAGGTGAGGACTTGTCTAAAAAGTTCAAATGATCAAAGAGAGCTGGCAAACAAATGGTGTTGCGTTTTCTTCTTCAGATATGGCCATGTAGCCACAATACCTCAAGAGGAAAGGATGAATGTGACCTCCAAACTAGTACATCAACCATTGCCTGCCCATGGTCTTAGAGGAACGGTTCAAGCACTGTCCACACAAGGGCACTCTCAGCCTGCTGCTCCACCACAACAAATCCAGTGCTCACACTGTGACTCTTGACTTTCTGGCCAAAAGCAATGTGAAGTTAGTCACTAAGCCGCCTTACTTGCGAGAATGGTGCCTCCCCTCGTATCTGATGTCTGTTCCTTTCATTAAAGAAGCACTGTGGAGGAAGAAGTTCCATACCCTGAATGTACTTGAGCTTTATTGAAGACGTGATCTCCACTAATCCCCAGTCAGCATGTCTGGGTGTCTTAGACAAGTGGTTAGAGAGGGATGACCAGGCGCAGTAGGGCTGAGAAAGGATGCTTCGAGAAACTGGACTCCTCTGCTTAGCAGTACTTCTCAGAAAGCCACATCTCCGAAGGTGCTGGCCAGTCCTCATTCTGTTGTGATCTTTTTTACGCTAGAGCATCCAGAGACCTCCATGGATGTCCCAGTGTTGGAGGCATCAAACAGATGGAGAGATGGAGTTTGTCCTCATTACCCAAGGTCCTGGAAACGGTGAAACTGATAAATGAGTTTTTTGGGGGGGGGGGGGGGGGGGCAGTAAGGGAATATGGTTTTGTTTTTGTTTTGCTTTTTTTTTAGTTTTGTTTTTGTGAGGATTTTTTTTTTTTTTGAGATGTGTGAAAAAGAAAATTAGGTGACATATATACTACTGTGTGTTTGGTAAATTTGGGTGAGATAATGAATGATTCTGTGAGAGGACTATGAATTTTTTCTTTCATCCTTAGAAAATCATTTTCTGGGGGTGGTTGGATAGAGGCATTGTGCTTTTTTAAAAACACTGTTCATTTGTTTCGGGGGGGGAGGGGGGGGGGGGAGCAGGATGTCCCAAACCTTTACTGCACAATATGGTTGAGAAGAAAAAATACCTTGCAGTTCTGGATTTATTCATGTGTGCATTATGAAACATGACAGTTGACATGCTGGTGTGTATATGTGTGCTATGAAGACATGACAATGTGTTGCCATCAAACACTAAATTGTGTACTTTTGTATGTTACATAATCAATACTCAGTATTTTAATGCCGATTTGTAATCCGCTGCATGTTAAACCATTTAAGTACCTTAAAGCAGATTTGTAGTCCACTGCATGTTAAATTGTTTACATTTTGACCTTTCCTGCTTGCATATCATATTATAACCAGTGATTAAAGATATATCAAATAATGTTTAATGAAGATTTCTGAATGTGAAGGTGAGACCCATTTATATGGCCCAAATCTTCCGACTGCAGGTTTGTCGAATGATTTCATCCACAGAAAAATCTTCCTGTAAAGATTGTCTCCCAGTTAACACTCCTTCCCTTCAAACTCTTGCTGATCTGGACCATTTTTCTCTGTGAGTAATTTAACAGCGGCTTGTGGTTGAAGTGTCACACATTTTGCCAGCAGAGCTGACAGTTATTAGTTTGAATCGCCGGTGGGGCCAGATTTTTAGGGCTTGAAAATGTTATGATCACTGTGATTCAGGTCAGGGAAGGTTAAAGGGGGCAGAAGGAGAGGAATAGGCTCTGTCCATAATGCTGTATCCCTGGACACTAAACCTCAAATAGTTCACTGCTCCCACACGCATGAAACTGTTTAGACTTTTCGCCTAACTTTGAACTAGATTTACTGCCCAGCAAAGTCTTCCACCTTCTAAAAACCTGATTTTTAATGGTTTTTGGTTGTGGTTATTAAGAAGTTCCACAAGTTAAAAACCGAATACTTTTTTGTATACAATGGAAGGGGAAAGGGGTAGGAGAAATATATATATAAGTGTAGCATTTATTAAATCCATCAGTTGACAGCAAGATAAATCAGTTTTGAAGGAAACAAACTCGGTGCACAACCAGATAATATTTACTGTTCCACAAAATGCAGATGCGGTTTCATTTAGTTCCATGAATAATTGAGAATGAGTGCTACCTTCAGGAAATTCTGATGATTTGGTTGATAGTAAGCTACGTTAAATGACCAGAATAGGTGAAGGAAGCATCCTGAAGTGGAAGTCTTCATGTTTGTGCACATACAATAGAGTAGTGGAGTTTCACAATAGGGAAACCCTTCATCATGCTTAAATTTTTGCTCAAACTGGCACACATATTAATTTTCTTTCTTTTTTTTTTTTTTTTTCTTTTTAGGCTAAAGGAAAGTGACCAAAGATGTATCTGATCTTCCTCAAGAAACGTTCATCTTTTGTGGTAAAAAAATGCTGACCTTTTCATTTGTGTGTGTTTTTTTTCCCCAGAATGTTAGAATTGTGCCTTAAAAATTGCTCTCACAATTTGAATGCTTATTGAAATTTCAATAAGCTTGCATTTACACGTGTATGTTTATCTGTCAGTAAAAACATGCATTTGACTTCACTACTGCATAAGTTAACAGTTTCACTGCACAACGAAAAAATATTGCATCACCATTTTTGGTATGTGCCTATGTCAACAAATGTTCACTGCCCAGGACATAAATATTACAGCATCATTTCTGATATATGCAGCATTAGAATATTCCGTCCTTAACTTTGTCCTGTGTTTAGTCAGAATCGCACTTATGTTTACATACTAGTAACATATTTTCATTAATGATATGGTATTTTTTGTAAAATTCAGTATACAGCATTGCTGATGTAAGATATTTTAGTGGCAATGTCTTCAGATTTTGTTAAATTCAAACTCACCAGTGTTGAGTCTTTATGATTCTTAAGCATAGTTCTGAACAGTGAAAGAGGTTGCAAAAGTGATGGCAGTGCTAATGATATCAGTATTTTTCATTGTTTCTCAGCAATGCATATTTGCATAATTATTGTTCTTTTCTGAAATGGAGTGAAACATGATAATTACTACTTAACAGGCATACAGCAAAATATCTGTCTTGCTCTTTCCTCCCTTTCATTCTTTCCCCAACCCTTCTTCCATTCAATAGCTTTGGATCCTGTATCAATGATTGGGAATATGATACAGACATGAAATAGTCTTTACATTACATTACACCCAGTCTTCCAGTTTAAAAACTGCATTATGTGCAAAGGATCATACATTTGTTTGATATGCAGGATTAACGCTGCATTTAAAGATTTGTCTTTTAACCAGATGCTAATCTTTATGAGACCAGTTTGTATGTTTGTTGTTGGATTCATACAAGAACATGTTTGCGAGTAAACATCAGGGGTTCTCATATCTTTTAGAGTCTAACTTCAATTTTTGACCTGTTGTATTATGGAACTTTTTTTTTTTTCTTAAGTGTATTTATTTTTAAAGACATTCTCAAATGATATTGGTTGTGTTCTACTGTAAAATAATTTTTGTGCTCTTTATAACATTCCAATCATGATCATATTTTGATTCTGTTGCTTTTGTATTTATTCTCAAGCAGTGAGAGCATTCCATTCCAGATAATCTTTTTTACTGCTGCTGTATTGTGGATTATTTCAGTTCAATTTATACAAAACTGACATATCAGTTTTATGAATCACTATGTGTTGTGATCTGTGTAATGATGTATGTGTGCATAATTTATGCATCTTTTTATAAGTGTGTTTGTTTATTGACTGTGTAGAAATACTTGTTCAGTCTGAACAAGATGTGGTTGCTTCCTTGCCCTTAGCCCCCAACCACACCTAGCGTCCCTTTCCACTATACACCTGGAAGAGTTGACGTTCAGGGTTGCTGTGGTGGTGTTCAAATACAGCAATAACTTGGTAAAGTTGTGTAACCCCCCACATAAAATAAGGAATTTCCGTGGTAGATTACAGCCAGGTGGTTCTGCCAACACATTAGTGTAAACAAAGAAAAAAACGTCGAAAATTGCACAGATGCTCTGCGTATAGTTTCGGAGGCAAATTTTTACTAAACAGGAAGTAGTCCCGCAGAAAATAAACAAACAAACAAAAAAAAAAATAATAAATAAATTGTATCAGGGATTTCTCTTATTATAACGTTCTAGGAAGTCTTTATTAGTGGTATAAATTAAGGAGTACTCATTTAAATGGAAAGGAATGTTTTGAAGTAGTAATCTCTAATGAGAACAAAGAAAATGATTATCTCCCGGGTAGGTGCCCATGTGACTTCCTGTTTGGGTGACCATGTGGCTCTACCATTATAAAAACGAGCTACCACATCTAGCCAACCTTTTACTTAGACACAGAGGCCCAGCTACAACCAGGACAAGCTGAGAGGGCTCTTGGGCTGCTCCCTGCCACTACCAGCAGAGGTGGGTGACTGTCTTGTTTGGAACTGAATTTTCTACACTTGTTGTTTATATTGCAGGTCTCAGTATGGTATAGAGAGAGAAAAAAAAACGAAAAGAGAAATAAGTAACTAAATTATCAGTCCTAAACAGTTTTCTCAAAGAAGAAAAGAGTTGGAAAAGAAATGAAATTTGCACCTGGTTTTGGGCCACATGGTTGGCCACATGTTTCTAGGTAGACTGAACAAAGACTGATAGGCCCTTGTGACTAGAATGTGGCAAACCTTCATGCAACCTACCTTTCACCTGTGGACACTTGTATGAAATAGTTTATAGCAGAGGCAAATGGTTTGGAAAGGATTTTGGTTTGATGTTTCTGAAATATGGTTTACTCAGAATGTGAGATTTTTTTTATTGTGTGTTGTATTGGTAAGACTTGTGCTGACTTTATCCATGTATATTTGATTTGATTCTGAATTTGGGCAAGATGCTCTCAAAGATATGATGGGTTTGTATTCATTGTTTTGTATAATTCTTGTGGAAAACAATATAAATGTGCTGGTAAATAACAGAGGAGTAAAATGGAGAAGTGAGGTATATCTGTTTGGAAATTATGACCTTTGGGAAATTAATATTGGAAGGGCGCAGGAGCGACCAAAATGGGGTGATATGAGGTGTTGTGGGGAAACACACCTCGTATCAAAATTGTTTGGTACACTGTGACATGGAGATGTGACAGAGTGTCAATAATAGGTATTGAGCAGGAAAATGCTCAGTAGCATCGGTGTATACTTTGTTTGATTTTCCTCATGGGCAAATCTTGTACAGACAAAAGATAGCACAGGATGACAAAGCAATTCATGACCATGCGGTTTGGCAAAATGGCAGGGTTGTGGAACATGTGGCCAGGGACAAAGGGAAAATTTCCATGTGGCATGGTGACATGCGACTCATTGACTGGTTTCCCTACTGTAAAAGCAGAGGAATAGGAGAGTCAATTTATTAGCATATTTATTTCACATTGTTTTCTTTTTTTTGTAACATGTGTCTATTGATTTTGCAAGTGTATTTTTAATACGTTTAAGATCTTATGGTTTGTAGTTGAACTTCTCTTTTCAGGATGATGATGTGTAGCCATTGATTTACTTGAAGAAATTTAATGTGGAGAGATCAGACAGAAAAATCACTATGTTTTGTGTTTTTTTTCAGACGATTTTTTCTTTTGGCTTGAGACCCTTGGTTTTGTTCTGGTGGTTATTACTGTGGTTCTTATTTAACTCCAAAAGGCTCTTAAGACTCATAAAGATTAAAAACTTCTAAAATCACTCTCTCAAATTCTGTAAAACTCTAAAAACTTCTCTGGATCTCAGCTGTGTTTTTTTTATTTCCATGTGGTTGGGTATGGATAGGCCATACTGTTGGAAAGGAAATATTTTGGGCTGATCTGGGAAAGTTTGTTTTCTTTTTGTTCTCCGTTATTATTCTGGCTTAGATAGTTCTATTATTTAAATAAACGCTTTGTTTTGTTTTACTCTGTTTGTGGACTCCAGTCTGTTATAGTGGAAATTTGGTTGAGTAGTTAGAAACAAAGATACTTAACAAGCACGCACCTCACCCAAAATTGTAACCAAAGGACACGGGTTACATAAATATTTTGCAGCAGTGCATGTTATGAATTTTTTTAAAAGTCCTGCTGTTGTCATTATTTCGGTGTCACACCTTTTCTCTGTTTTCATTTTGTTCTTATTTATTTATTTATTTTCTTTGCAAAGACTCCCATCCATTTCCCTTTTTTTATTTATTTATGTTTTGTTTTTACTTTTATTTTTTATCACTTGTTCCTTTTTTGTTACTTTGTTAGATCAAGAATTCAAAACCTTTTTGTTGTAGGGTCAACAAATTCTCAGTTATTTTGATCTCTTCATACTTCTGTTTCATAATGGCCAAGCATGTGTACATGCTTACGCAAATGTCTATGTGTCATGTTTATTTGGTTTGTGAGTGGATTGTGCCCACACATATAGGAGGGAGACTGAAATACTCTTGTCATGAGAAGGGATTTGGAACACAAAACATGAGAATACAAAGTGTGTGAATACACTAGTGTATCTGTGAGTCTGTTCATATATTTTGTCAGGTCATCTTTGTGAATGGACACAATTTCTTTTCTGTTTGAGGGAAAAGATATTCTGATGGTTGTGATTTTTATTGTATCCTAGTTTTGTCAGATTATACATGTATTTTTATAAGCTCAGGTCTGTACCTTTTTTTTTTTTCTCTCTGTCAAAAAAAAAAAGGGCTTCCAGAATGAATGTCATTGCTGTTTGATAAAGAACGGCCATTTATTTGTTTCATTATCGCCTTTTTACTCCTAGTTTAGAAAGACGCAATAAATGAGGTAATGATTATTCAAAAGAGTGCAAGAAAAGAGGAAATGAAATGTTACTGAGGTTGTGGAAAGGTGCAGTTTTGTTTTTTTTTAGAAACTGGGAGAAAATTGTTAAAAGAACATGGTGGATTTTTTCTTAATGGATTTTCTTTATTTTTCCACAAAATCTGCTGCACCCATCCCATTCTTAGCTTTTGTATTGTTACTTGCATAAGGCCCCCCCCCCCCCCCCCCCCCCTTTTTTTTTTCTTTGTCATTCACCAAAGAACAACACGTTTACTGGGTGTTTTATATAAGTGGGTTTTTACAACTTTTATGTTGAAATGTAATGTCCTTGTCTTGTAACTCTCCTTTTCCTGTCCACTCTACACATGATTTGTTTATTCTTCATCTTCATTCATACGATGTCCACCATCGTCATACTGGTGGTTACGGCACTTGTAATGATTGCCATTGAATGTTAATACTGGTGTGTGCAAAGATCCATGACCAAGTTAATTTGAATGATCATTTTGCTTTTAATGTTGAACATGGCAATATTGTGAAGTATCTATTCTTAACACATTAGTGGGGGATTCAGATAGGTGATGAGGACCTTTTTTTTTCTGTTTTTAAATCCCTTCAGGTTCGGTGTGTTACCTGTGTTTGGATGGACCTGGACTTCGGCGCGTGTGAGAAATCATCACTTGTAGAAAAGTTGATTACCATGCACTTAAAAGAAAATCTAGTCAGGGCCAAAACGATTTGATGATTTGTTTATCCAAATGGTGCCTTCAGAAGCAAGCTGGGAGAGTAAGTCATGGCATGATTCTGTTGTCAGAGTATGGTTTGTGTCACGGGAGAGTGCCATCATCATAAGCTCAAAATTGTCAACTTTTCCTCCCATTTCCCTATCCCAGCTTAACTCATTGTGTACCTTCTCTCCTCTGAGGAAATTTTAACCCTTTCAATCCTTTCCAGTTTTCAGCCTGGGCAGCCTTTCCTGCCTTGCTAGTTCAGGCTGATATGCATGAATGGAAGGGACACTTCATTAACCCTCTAATATTTCAAAAATCACTTTGTCAAGAGGCAAAAAAAAAGAACAAAAAAAATCATATGGTTATTGCCACATGGTTGTATAGCAAGACAGGACAATTTCATGCAAGATGACAGTAATTTCAGGTGTTTGATGATTTGACAAAGATTTGACAAACATCGTTTTTATTTTTACATCATCAGACTTTGTACTTCATTTCAAATCTTAGTATTTGGAAAATTGTTCTACTAAAATGTGAAAAAAAAATATTTAGCAACATGAAAATTCCATGGAGTATCATGTACCTTTGGACTTTAGTTGTTTTGACAAACATTATTTTATTTGCTACACATGTATTTAATGTTAATGGTGTATGTAGTTTGGTCTGGAGACTTAAAGCTTCAGTAGTTTATTAAAAAATCTTTTATTTTCATCTGTGCCAAATTTGAAACTTGTTACCTACACAGAAGTGGAATATAACTGGTTTGAGTGTGCCCATTGCTTGGGTGCAGATTGAAGGCATTGTTCAGAAATGCTTGGGCACCCAGGTTTGAAAGGGTTAATTATTCACAGTGTGAGCTGAACATGCCTGCATCTTCACATTCCACTTCTGAAAGTGTCCCTCCTCCCTCCCGAGCCACTTCCATTCTGATGTACTCGTTGTTTAGCTTGTAAGACACACCTGTTTTGGAGATTGGCATTTCTAGGCAGAAGAATAAGAAAGCAAACTGAATTTTTATGCTTGCTTTAGCCAGATGCCCCGAGATCTTTTTTTTTTTTTTTTGAATTTGCATATATTTCAGCATATTTTCATCATTATACATTTTTTGTTTTTTAATTTATGGTCTGTCCTAAAACTTGTTCTCTGCTAAGTCAAAACAAACAAATGGTGCTCTTCATGTAAAGGTTCAGGTTTTATGCTTCAGATGTTTTACGCATTCATATCTGTTAACACTTTAAGATTTGGTCCGATAGGTGTGTGAGCAGTATATAAGCATACAAACTATGCAGTGCATATACTTGCAATTACCAGTGTTTTTTTCCCCATGATTTTTGGTTGGGCATGTCAGCAAGTGGCTATTTTATGTCTTTTTTATGTGTATCTGTATGTGTGTGTGCGTGAGTGTGTGTGTGAGAGATATACGGATATGGATAGTTTATTCAATAATAGGCTGTTGCCCCTATTGAGTGTATGTGTGTGTGTATGTGTGTGTGTGTGTGTGTGAGAGAGAGAGAGAGAGAGAGTATTCATACCAGAGCTTTTAGAAATTTCATGTCTAACAACTATTATGTCTTGCAATTATTTACAGCATAATGTTTTCCTGACTTCCTGGATAGAGGAATCTTTTCTACAGTGTTTAATAATGAGTAGATAGGACAATTAGATATTTTAAGGTGCAGGCTTGGCTCCAGCAATGTTAATAATGTGAGCAGTATTTGTGAAGTTACCCAGAATGTTTTACTTACCGTGAACAATCAGTACCCTGTGAACATTGTCTGAAAGGAATAGTGGCATAGAGAATTCATACTCCAGTATTTGTCAATAAACTTTGCATAACTGGAGCATTCCGCTTTTCTTTTTGCATTGTTCTGGGGATCAGAGAAATATTTGCAACTTTCCATTGGGTTTAAATGTGTGAACTTGGGCTGATGTATGCATGCATTTGTTTTCAAATGATGGCATTAGGGCTGGGCAGGTTAGGGTAATTGTATATCTCGAGGTTAATTCATGCCTCATAAAAAATAATTGCTGAAAGAGGGGTGGTGGTTGGTGTTTTTACCGGTGCATTATATTTGTGTGAAAATGCAAACACAACCTGGAAGGTGACATAGAATAGCAGCAACTACAGGTAAGTGTGGCCAACAAATGCATTTAGATTTACGGAACATTCCAGGCTATAAGCTGCGATCTTTTTCTTTGTCTCACACCCCTGCAGCTACTATGCTTGTAGCAGCTTATTTGTGGACTTTTTCAATTATGAGCAAGACACATGATTGCTGTCTGATCTTGAGTTGATCAGACAAATTGAGAACCTATGTTTGAATACAACTTGAAAACCTACGTTCGAAATTTAACTACTTCAGACAGACTTGACGACCAATGCATGCATGATTCACAGAGCGAGCATTGTTCACAATAGTTGAACATTATCTGAGCTTGATCAGTCTCTCGTCAGCAATGAATGAACAAACATGTCAAAGTCAAAATCCCAAGGCTTTCATGCATAATGCTGCAGAGCCTGTCCTGTGTACATCCACACATGGAGACATGCTGTTTCCCACTGATGTACAGACTGACTTTGTCTATCTGGTCATTTTCTTGGCTGCCAGTCTGTGTAACACCACATTCGCACTGCCCTTCCATTCCTCAAAGCAGTCAGGAGTCTGTCAGTCATTTGATATACTGGTTTTTTTTCTTAGCAAGCTGCAGTCTTAGAACCTGTCTCAAGAATCTGTTGGTCATATAGTGTACACTTACTTCATAGCAAGTGTAGTTAGATTCAGAGTATCTGTCCCCTCTGTGATACCTGCCTTTTTCTTGGCTGCCACTCAGTGTAACTTAAACTCTCTATTTTTCCTCTCCCCCATCCCCACTCCAGCTGTAAGGAACCTGTCAGTAATTCATGCATAGCCTTTTCTTGGCAAGTCACGTTTCAGCTGGTGCATTAGTGCCCTGTGTAACTCTACCCTCTCCTCACTTTTGGCAGGGTTACAAGTTCATTCAATCACAGCTGGCGTTTTGGCAACTTGCCAGTCAGCTCCAGGCCTCTCGCTTCAATGGGGCCAGTCAACAAAAAGAGTTTTGTCACCAAGCAGTGTATGTAATGGCTGTGCAGCAAAGCTCACAACAATGAAGAAAACTCTGAGTAGTCGATTTTTCTTTATCTATGCTTGTTCGTGACATTTTTCAGAAACAGCCAGTTTATACAGTTATGCTGTTCTCTTGATTCTTTTTTTTTTTTTTCATTGCTGTTGTGGCTTATCAGCTGGTTACTGCCAATGTGTTGAAATGTGGTAGGTGTTGCTTGCATAACAGTGCACCTTGCAGCCCCCAAATTACAGTAATCACGTCAGTAGCATAAATGCTGTGCACATTTTTAGATTGGAGTGTCCTTGGCAGCAGTCATGATGCCTTGGAACTTGTGCAGTTTATTGAGCTGGTATACAGCTCATGTCTCTTATGACCGACGCCGTTTGGTCCAAATGTGTTGTCAAGCAATTAGACTTTTTTTTTTTTTTTTTTTTTTTTCTTAAGGTATCCATCTTATTTTTTTTTCTAGGTATCCATCTTATCAGCCCTTCCACTGGCATTTACATACAGCCCATTCCCAGTCTTGTAAACACAGCAACATCCAGGTTTATCCTGTTGCCACCTCCGTAACAACTGTTTATAAGGTGCAGTCAGTGTTCGGTCATTGTGAGACAACCCAACAAAGCACGCCCTATACTGCTGTGAAGTCTCAAATACACACAGGACACGACACACAAAAAACCCAGCCCTTTAAAGGCCCTGTATGGTAGGCTGGAGTTCAATGCAAATAAAGTAATTTGAATAGAAAACTCCATACAAATGACAAATACTGCTTATTTGTAGAGACAGTGTGAACAAGCATCTCTTTACAGAAAGCCCACAGCCACGTGAACAAACATCTCTTTACAGAAAGCCCAGAGCAAAGCCCAGAGCCAAGTGAACAAGCATCTTTTTACAGAAAGCCCAGAGCCAGGTGAAGAAGCATCTCATCTCTTTGCAGAAAGCCCAGAGCCAGGTGAACAAGCATCTCTTTACAGGAAGCCCAGAGCCAGGTGAACAAGCATCTCTTTACAGAAAGCCCAATCATTAACAGTCACCATGAACTGGGCAACTCTGAAGCCTTGATAGAAATTCACTAGGAACATGAATAGAGAACGGAAATTGAAATGACAAACTGTGGTAAACTTGAGAACACGGCATTAAAGGCTGCAAAATCTGAGCCCCCTATCCCAATCCCCCACCCCCCCTCCCCCTTTTTTCCCTTTTTGTTTAACATAATCAGTCAATATACTATGAAGTGCCCTTTTGATCCAAAACACCATGTCAGACTACATGCGTTTCCATTGATTATATGCCAGTGTCAACCAGGCCAGAGAGGCGCTGATTTTATGGACTGTATGTTAGGAAACACTTTCAGAGATGCATCCAGTTAGTAGAACGCTTGATTCACATGTTCCCATATGAGCACACATCAAACTCAGTCTCTGAGTCAGGGCAAGCTGGAGGAGGAGGGAAAGATGTAGGGGGGGGGGCGCAACGAAACCTACAGCTAATAAATGCCTTTGCCCAGGCCAATGATCTCCCAGGCCTCAACATGCAATGCTAACCAACTGTACTATGGCAATTGGTGTCAGCCTCTTACACACACACACACACACACACACATATATATATATATATATATATATAACCTCTGGCAGTGCAGCAACAACACATGTTTTGGCTCAAAGTGTTGATATGAAAGAATAAAAGGACTGCATGTGTGCATTACGTTTGCATTTCTGAAATAGCTTTTTTACAGCCTATGTAGATGTCCAACATAAAATTAATGACAAACTAGAATGCCAGATAGAGCAAATCATCAGGTTATAATGAGATCAACCCAACAAAGCACACCACATCCAGTGGCCGAGTCACCCAGAAGCACATGTATAAACGAGTGTTCACCTACAACTATCATCTCTTTCTTTCAAACATGCACTCTCTCAATGCGCTTAACCAATGTTCACCCACACTCAAAAAATTAAAACCTCACACAAAAACCAAAATGCATACTTTGAACGTATTAACAGCGAACCGCCAAGAAAACATAAGACAAACGAATCACAAGACAAAATAACGCGTTTGGACACCCATCTTGCGCTGAAGTGAATGAAGGTAAATGATTGCTCGCTCGTTCATTTTCGTTGTCCGGAGTGTTTTGTATCTTGCCTGAAGAAAACCTAAGAGATTGAAACATGTTGTTTTGTCTTGTGATTCGTTTGTCTACGTTTTCTTAATGGTTCGCTATTAACAACATTTAAAATTGTTTTAGATTTCTGCCTGCAGTTGCCTCGCATTGCAACTGACATGCTTTGCAATTAGTTATAATCTGCTTCATTTAACAACCGGCAACACACCTTGTGGAGGTTGAGTGAAACAGATGCAATGGTTTAAGGCATTTATATTTTTGTTCAGTCTTTCTAGTCGCTCAACAACGAAATGATCACTATACAGTTAGTTCTAGTGAGTACTCCATTCAGGTATATGAATAAACCATATCATCTCATTGAGGTCAAGAGAAACGGACGTGAAAGCTTAAGACAAACTGAAATGAAATGAAACAAGAGCATATCAATACCAATGCGAATTATCATCATTTTTATTTCAACATTGAATGTCATGTTCTCAAAAGGTGTGATCCAATAGTTACACCACAAGATTAATCCTGTCGTTTATGAAGAACCGTTGTCCACAAGACATATGACGACAATGATGCAATGCCAGACTGGCCAAGCCACAGGCAGACAAGGTTAGAATAAAGCGATATCGGCTCTCTATGCACTTCTTTCATGTTCTATAACACACAATAAATCCAACACAAAGGAAAAGGTGTAGTACTTTTTGATAAAAAAATATTTTGTTAGCAGCGATCTGTCCAGCAAACATAAAACATGTGAAAAGAAGAGACGAAAAAAAAATGGTGAAAATGATGTCATGAACACTCTTCATTATCCGATTAAGGCTGCACCACTAACTTCACGTCCAACAGATAAACTGGGAAATCCCAAGAACTATTCAAAGAAAAAAAGAAGTTCAAGGTAAACACTGTGCAGTAACAGTTGAAAGACCTGAAAGCACCAGGAACACCTGAGGTCAAGAACCAAACAATGGCATGTTTCTTTGAAAAGTTAACATCAGCTGCTGCTCACACATGCATACACACTTCCACGCCCTTTGAGAATGGTGAAGTATGATCATTTCTGAGGGAGTGGAGGTTCAGCAATGTTCAAAGAACGAATATAACCGTAAAATTATTATTAAAAAAAAAAAAATGAACAAAAAATCCAGAACAAAATGATTTGTTTAAAATGTACATTGTGGTTGTGCAGTGAACAATGGTTTCCGTGAAGGAAGAGTATCTTGCTGTGTGTTATCGGTGTACAATAATCCATGGTTTGAATTAAGAAACAATGTCGTATTGACTGCTGCACTGCACTCCAGTGAATCAACACTTTGCTGCACATCATGGGTGCACAGTAATCCATTTTTTCTGTGCACAGGAAATGTTCATCACCCTGTGTCAAGGGCATGTAACTGGACCTGTTGTTTTTAAAGACATTTTTGATATTTTTATAATTACATGGGACTGTCCACTCACTCTTCTGACCATTATGTATATTCACTAGCACTGATAAAATAACATGTTTATAGCTACCTGTTTACTTCCGTGACTGCAAGTGACAATGACATGTTAAGATATTACCGTAACTTTCCGCATAATAAATTTGTTCAGATCACTATGCTACACAAAACCCACATCCACTCACTCATACTCGCAAGCATCCACACATCCATGTTGTGTACACATGCTTACATGATAAATGTACAGAGGTTTCAAACCTGTGCCTTAACACCCTGACACACGTGTCTCCTTAGCATAACAATCTGGCCACTTTGTGCTTTTCCCAAAGGAGTACAACACAATACATAAGTCGAGGGGAAATCTTTTATCACTCCAGCATAATGCCAAATGATTATGTACATCACCAACTGTGATCCATGACTGTGATGTAGCAAATAAAGGTGGGACATACATTCCTGAACAGGTCACAGACACTAACAATTTTATTTCCTCGGATCACACAATGAGTTTACCAGTTCTTTATTTCTTCTTTATTTTTTTCCCTGTGAACGAAAAACTCTCAGCACAACCAATTTTACAAGCCCAGCATGGTCAATAGTTCAGAACTATGTCTCATGATCACTTTGTTATGTTGTTTCTTTTTTATATATTTTTTTTCTTAATGGTCTGATCTGTTTAGCACATGACAGTCCTGATAAGGCTCTGTGTTATCAACTGAAGCATAACAATAAACATTTGAAATGTTACTGGATTTGCCTAATACCACCAGATTGAAGCTTTCAACATTGTATATGCTTGTCACCCATCTCAGACACTGATTAAACATAAATCTGTTATCTGGTCCTGTTTCATCCAATTTCCACCAGCTTCTTCAATTAATGTTTTTAATAGTCCCTACAGTCTTTTTTTTTTCTTTGTTTTTTTTTTTTTTTTAAACAGACTTGATGAAACTATAAGACTGACTCATTTTCAGCAGACAATCAGGTACAAAAATGTTTTTGAAATATAAACCAAAAAGGAAAAATCATTCCTATGGAATCAAATATATATATATATAAATGGATTTCTATGCAGGTGAAAGCAGTGCCATTCCTTTTGAATACATCGACAGTATCACTCCCATGGCCCGCAAAGTTTTTTCTTTCCCAAGTACGTGTACGCTCACATCTACATCTTACTTGAGTGATGTTATACCTTAGACTATACTACACTGTAGGTACAGTCAAATCCACAGCATACAAAGTTTCTTCTTTGGAAGAAAGGATGTGATTGCACAGGTCTACTAAAAGCTTTGTTGGTCACTTGGATATATAATACTAATAGACAATTCTAATAGTATATTTTACTGAAAAATTTGTTAATTTTAGTGGATCTACTGTTAAAACTGAGCAAAACACAAATAAACAAACACAAAGTGTAAAGTAACATAGATTGTATACAAAACAGTAAAATGTCTGCTTCCAACATTACATACAGCACACAAAAATTAACAAATCAATACTTCCCTAATAACAGGCAGCATGAGAAAGTTTTCTAACATAAAACAGCAAACAAAAAAAAGCATAAAACGATTCTATGTAAAGACTGACATTCTCATGCTGACTGCCATCAATACAGTACCGTTTTGTACATTTTTCTTTACATTCTCATGCTGACCACTATCAGGGGAGTATTCTTCAGTGCACTTCTTTCTGCTCTTTGTAATACCTGAAGAACACATACATTTTGAAAATTTCTTTCGTTTTGTTCAGCGTATAAATTTGTGTATCAATTTAAAACTTCTTTTGAGTAATTATTTGTGTTTTGCCTTGTTTTCGGTAGCACTGCATCCTGTGTCATTTCCTTACTGCTGAAACCAAGTTATAATGCAGGAACTGTTGTTAAGTCTTGGCATTTTTTTTTTTTTTTTTCTTTAGCTCAACTGGTGGAGTGCTGGACTCATAATCCCGGTAATCCTGGAGTTGCAGGTTTGAATCTCCATTAGTTGTTTTGGTACACGGAATTTTCTTCTCCTGAACAGTCCTTCGAATGACACAATAAAAACCAAGATTCCACTTGTGAACAAACACATAACAAACATCTCTTGCACATAAGTAAAATCCTATCACACAACTTTCAGAAGGCAAGGCCAGTTTGGCCAGTAATATGAATGACACATTATATATAGCATGCACCTTGCATGAGAAAGTGAAAAAACGAAGGGAAAAAAAGAGCAATTGATAACGACTGAATGACAGGGGAATGACTGAATGCAGCACCAACAGGCAGTCAGCACTACCAAGGAAGGCAGCCCACTGTGTAAATTTATGAGAATCTGGATAGTTAAGTGTTTAGAGCTTGGTTTCTAAACAAGGACAGGCACTATACAATTACAATAATAATGATACTTCATGATCACACACATATGTATAACAATGTTTACATAACATTATAACTCCTCTTCGTCAAAAGAGTCTGTTGTTTGTCTGTTGTCTGTCCGTCTCTTTCTCAGAGAAAGAGACAAACAGACAAATAGACAGACACAGCGAGAGAGAATAATGAATACTTTCCAGTGATGAATGAATGTCTGCAAATTCAAAGAGGACAGCAACAATCAGTGGAGTTAAGTGGTGGCCATACTGACTTCTGTTTGGATAGAGCAAACATTGAAGTTAAAATAAAAAAAATTTTAAAAAAGCAGACATTTCAGTTAACTGAAGACATCATCATCTGGGCTTCTGAGACACATCAAACAAGACGACTGTAGGAGATGAAAGGATGGCAGATCGGAGGATGGATTCCAAGGGGTCAGGTGCAAAGTCTTTCATCACAGAATAACCTTTCCTTAAAAAAAAATAAAAGATCAATCAATAGTTTCAAGAAACGAATGGAGAAAAAAAAAAAAAAAAAAAACAGAACAAAACAAGCAGCAAAGGCAAACAAAAGATGGAACCATGTTTGGTCTTTTTCATCCCTTTTCAGACATGTAGTACAATACCATGAAGAAAACTCAAACCATTCCATACCTAACCTGTACTTTTCCTAAAAACTTACCTTAACCAGAGCAAAGCTACCTTCAAAAAAAAGCAGAAAAATTTACAAACATTTTCACATTAAAAAGCTGTAAAGCACACTCAACTGAATAGAAAACAAGACATGATGGAGGATGCTGACCATATTTTCAGTTTTCTTTCTTTTAAACACAATCCCAATTAATCACTGTTGACATACTCATGCCAAACAAACTTTATGTGCTGTATTAATCCTGCTTCACCACTGTTGTCAAGGTCCAAAAATCAACAAGGATCACAAAGACAAGAGAACAACAGCAACAACAAAGGAAAAAGAAACCCTATGAGATACAATATACTCTGAGGATTCTGAACAGTTTGCTGGCATAAGAAACCACATCTAGTCTCTTAGTCCCTTTCTAGCTGTACGGAACAATGCCATAATGACAACATCAACTTTTCCATACCTGAAATGTGTACCTTTTCTAAAAACTGACCATAAACAGAACAAAGCCACCTTAAAACAAAGGCAAGGCAGAAACAATTCAAACTTTTTTTCTTATTAAAAAAAACTTAAATTCAACTGAACAGAAACTTAAAAACAAGATAGACACTGTCCGTTTTGTTTTCAGTTTCCTCTCTTTACAAAACAATCCCAACAATCAAAGTTGACAAGTAACCTCTATGTGCTCTAAAAGTTGTATAATCAATGTGGTACTAAGCAAGGTCCAAAAAAAAACACATCATGAAAACAAAGGAACCACAACAGCAACTACTAACCAACAGCAACAACCAATGAAAAAAAGGAACAAAAAAAAAACCACAACAAACAAAACAAAAAAAAACTATATGACACAACAAATTTGGAGGATTTTGACAGTTTGAAAGCATAATAAACTTTGGCACATTTCAAGTTACTAGCTTTTGTGAAGGTTTTAAAAAAACATAACCAATAAAGCACATCTTCACACACAAATTACATACTGTACTGAGCCCTGTAAGGACTACCTTTGGATGGACTTTGTTGCACCCCCTGTAGGGGGACTCCCGCCAACTTTGCAACAAAGCAATCACTGCCGTCGGTGGGGAGCCTTGTAGGTGTGTATTGTGGATCAGAATGGGCACACATGAACACCACTACAGTGATTCATCTGCAGCAGCGCAGTGTTCCATCTGATGGGTAATCTCATGTCGACTGAACACCGAATGTGGACTGCCAGTACTGTGGCTATGGCAAGACAAACCAGGTACGTTGTGATGATCTGGGGTATTGTTGGGGTGGGGGGCACGGTGGGGAGGAAAATGGAGTGAGCATCATGGTAATATTGCTGCCATTAGGTACCAAAGGTAAAACATCAAAACTTAAAAAAACCCATGTTGTTAACATAATCATGCAGTCTCTAGACCAGGATTACATGGAAGTCGAAATCACAGCCATCTAAAACGTAAAATAAAAAAAAAAAAAATCTACAGCCAAGTCAACTCTTGACACAGAAACAATAATCCAGCTTTCACAATCGATTTTTCTCGTTTCAAATTGGATGCACAGATTTTACGTGGCCTTGCAGTGCAGATCCTGCATCTTCCCTTTGGTCAGATCCGTGCCACAATGGAATGAGGTTGTCCTGGGCCATGTCCCGCCTTCCCACTAACGTTCTGTTAAATTGGTTCTAATGACAGTTTTTACATTATCTTGCCGACACACAAACCAACCAACCACAAATGTATGTGAAAATTTAATCTCCTTGGTGTAGTTTCAAAGAGAGGTGATCGCAGGCGAATAATGTAACAAATCTTAGAGATGATTTTAAGTAACTCGGGCGGTTAACATGGGCAAATTACAAGACAAAACAGGACACGTTTCCACCTCCTAGGTTTTCTTCGGGCAAGATAAACAACATTCAGGACAAAGAAAATGAAGAACGAGTAATAACTTCTCTTCTCGAATTTGGTGCAAGACGGGCATTTCATAGTGCAGTCACTGCCATCTACTATATGATCCACACAAGAAGAAAAGTGATTGCTAATTCTTCATTTTCATTGTCCTGAATGTTGGTTATCTTGCTTGAAGAAGACTAAAGAGGGTTTGTCTTGTATTTTGTTTCTCCATGGATGTTAACTGGTAGAGTTTCTTAAAATTACCTTTGAAATCAATCTCCTTGGTGTGTAGCTAACTCTGGAGGAAGTTAAGCAATAATGGCAAAGTTTATCAAACCAATCAGTCAACATAAACATCTCCTGAGGATGAATCTCCTCTAGTCTGTCTGTCAAACTAATACATGTGATCACCTCTTATATTACTGTTTTCTGCTTATTTTGCTGCATTTCATTTCACTGTGTATTTGGGTCTATAGAAGCATGATCTTTCCCTGGGGCCTTGTAATGTAATACCTCATGGTGTACGACCAAGTTATTGCCTCTTAGAACACTAGCAATTTCTGTTAACTTTTATTGTAGTCTTATAAAGTAAAACTCACATTTATTTCTCTTCGAGATAACACATAACTACATCTAGTCACACTGCATATTAACACTCTCTTGGAAAACCACAATAACAGAAGCAAAAAAATAAAAAAAATCCTCTTCTCAAACAGAATGATATAGTCACATGTTGGTACAAAATGGTTTCAAAAGGTTCTTCATCTTAACAGCTATGGTAACTTTAAGATCTTAGTAAGATACAAAAATAAGCAACACTTCCTAGTCAACAACAACAAACATCACTTAGATAAACTCAAAAGAAAAATTACTATGTCGCCAAACAAATACAAGACTTCTTTATTACACATCACGCTGTAATGCAAAAAAAAACATTCATGTGAAGTTCCACGGAATTTAGTTATGCTCTGTTAACTGTACAGCAACATAAACTTATTAAGTTTGGAAATTAGTCTTATATACAACCCATAATAAAAAGATACCAATGGCACATCATCTTGTGAAAGTTTCCACAGATTTTAATAAAAATATTGAACAGAAAAAAAAAAAAATGAAATAGATATTTTTCTTAAAAAACATGGTTCAGGATAGTGGATTATCAGGTAAGCAGGCACATGGTAAATGTTGAAAAAATATATATGTATCTATATATATCTATGTATCTACACACACACACACACACACACACACACACACTTGCTTTCAGACGAAAGATACATAACTTCTTAAATAAAATTTAAAAAACACACGTTGTTTCATTTGACAATCATATGACTGCTAACCCTCCCAAACATTTAACAAACTTCAAAAGTTTCAAAAGTCAGTCCCTAAACTTAATGCACAAATCCAGAATTTCACCCATCTGCCACTAAATGTGGAGTTTCTGGTTGCTGTTGAAAAGAATGATGAACTGCTACAGAATGAAACCAAAATTTTTTGCTTGTGCCATCCAAATGATCTAATGCATGCAGTCAAAGTTTCATTTACTTTTCATTAAGCTCTACATTAATCACATAGCAATTAAGAGTAAAATCAAAAATCGTTTCAGTCAAAAACCAAACTTTGTCCACGATTCTGATTCTTCAATTTTGATTCAGAAGGTTGGTATTATTACAGTAACTTTGCCACAATGCAGCCTAGAGTCTGTAGTGCAAGACTTTATTTATTTTAATGCTGATGATGGGTTTGGTGGGGGTAAAAAGTTAAGCTAACAAATAGCTGGAAAAACCACATGCGTCTAGATTCAAGTATGTCCATGGGAATGCTGGAGTTGTGCAAATATGTGAGTATATGTTTTTCTTTCTTCAAGTCCCCAGTAACAGTTAATTCAATTCCTCAAAATGATATGATACAACTCAAAATGTCTTTTTATCTACAGATATATATATATATATATATATATATATATATATATATATATATATATATGTATGTATCTATCTATCTATCACAATCCTTGTAACACCAGATCTGAGAAACAGTCATAAACAAGAATTACAACCAGTTGAAGCAAAACACAAAAACACCTTTTTTTGCCTCTATTACATATATTAACTTATTTTTATGTTTATCTTTTAAATGCTTGAACAAACCAGACATATTTTAACATTAAGATCTGTTTACCAATCATAACAATAACAAAGTTCAAAAAAGGAAACACACCAAAAGTCAACACAAAACAGGCCTGTCTTTTACACAGTTCCCCTGTTAGAATAGCGCCATCTTATGGACATCACCACCAGGTGGAAATGGATTCAATATGACACTGCCGGCATGTGCCATTGTGACAATTTATAGAGTGAGTAAGAAATTAGTAACAAGTACAAAAACAAAAAACAAAAAAAAAAACAAGAACACTATGTGTTTCGCATCAAATTGAAGTCTCTGGGATGACAGATGTCAAATCAGTCTATAACATCTGACATTGCCCGTTAGCATACATATAGTTACACCACAATTCACAATAAGATAACATATTCTGTAGAACTCAATCCACTTATTTTCCTTTGCAGCTGCTCACAGGGTAATGAAAATGACAAGATAATGATCACTTGAAAATGAGAAACTATGTTAGCGGAATGATTTGATTAAGGCAAGAGATTGTAGTTTACATTGCAACACTGAGGTAAAGGTAACCCTTCCCCTTCATGTGTGAGGAAATAACTAAGTGCATGAAAGACTACAAAATTCAATGCAAAAAAAAAAAAAAAAAAAAAAAAAAAATTGTGGGTGTGGACTGCTAGACTTACTTTCTTTTTTTGTTCCTCCAACTCCAAGTAACAAAAATGCCAAACACATCTAGTTTATATTACTAAAAATGTTAATGTTTCCATGAAAATACATTACTTTATAGATCTACAGTTATAAATTCAGTGTCCACGTTCAGCAGAATTCAGAAATATCAATTCAGTGTTCAATAGAATTTTTGTGTTGACTTATTCTATGAACAATAAAATATCTGCAACAAGTGCTTGCAATACCAAAAAAAAAAAAAAAAAAAAAATAATAGTCAAAGGAATTTATTGGGGTATTGGGGAATAGGGACAGGTGGAGGTGAGGAGACGGAAGTTGTCTCAAATCCCACCTTTACAAGAATTCACACATATATCAACTGCCACTGGGTGGGAGGGGGCCGAAAGGCAGAAAGAGAACCATTAACGTCTTCAACAGAATTCACCATGTCAATGACCACTGCAGGACCAAACCACGATCAAGCTGCTTCCTGTCCTTCCTCCTTCAGCAAGAAGCAGAAGCTTCTCATGTGCCTGTACATAGAAGACACACTGTTAAAACCTCGGTTACACATATTACACAGGTATGGCTTGGCTGCTTCTTTCGCTTTTTTGTACTCCATTTCACGGATTTTATGGGGATGGGACTGACGTGTATGTTTGTCCAGCTGAACTTTCTGCGTAAAGCGCATACCACAAAAGTTGCATCCGAATGGGCTTTCACCACTATGTTTGTTTAAGTGGTTGTTGAGGGCTCCCATCTGGAAAAAGGCAGCACTGCAGATATGGCACGCATAGGGACGTTCACCAGTGTGGGTCATTTGATGGTCATACAGGCTCTTGAGAAAACGGTAGATTTATCACAGATGTTGCATTTGAATGGGCGCTCTTTTGAGTGGGTACGCCGATGCGCAGTCAAAGCAGAATTATGTCTAAATAATTTAGAACATTCAGGACATTTGTAAGGCCTCTCACCGGTGTGAATCCTCAAATGGTTGGTAAGAGAATGTCGCCCAGCAAGCGTCTTGCCACAAATGTGGCAAGTAACAGCTGCCTCTCCTGTGTGAATTGTCATATGAATCTTCAGAGACTCTTTCCTTCCCAGGGAACTGCCACAAATATGGCATTCAAAACGTGTCTTACAACCATAAGCTAAATGAGACACATACTTCAAGTATTTGCGAAACACACAGCACCACACTCTGAGCAGGTGTAACACAAGAACCTTTTAAATTTAACCCCAGCCTACTCAATTTGTGAATTTTGTTCACTGCTGTGATGGAATCATCGTTCTTTTCTTCTTCAAAATGCATGGTCTCAGTGCTAAGAGGTGCTTTCTCTTTCTCTCTTCTCTCTAAACAAGTCCTCTTTCATTCTGAAGTGCTTTTTAGTTTTCTTCATTTGACCATTTCCTGTACCACACATTCCGATACCATCGCTTTCTTTGAAACCATTTCTTCAGTTTTCTCTTTTGTACCATACGCATCACTGCTTGCTTGTACAGCTGATTTCCTTCTGGTTGCCGCTCTTTTTACTGATTCGCAACAGAAGGTGTGAAGACTTCAGTTGATAAAGACTTCAGAGTCTCACTGTTAATGGGTCTTGTTTCTGCGATCTGATCACCATCCATGTTCTTTTTTATCATCAGTCTGTTGATTCCCATTGCTTGGTGATGTGTCTTCTATTTCATCTTGATTCTGGTCACATTCTGCTGAAGTCATAACATGAGATGACTCCGTATAATCTTCTTCTGGACTATTCTCTGGATAGACTTTACAGGGAGAATTCAATGACAAGGACTTATCTTGGGGTTCAAGGGTACACAACATTGCACTTGTATGTTCCTCCTGTCTACTCTTTGCTACAATAGCCCATGTCTTAGCATGCCTCAGCTTCCAATAAAAAACTCACAACTCGTCCGCTTTTTTGCTTGCTCCACGGGGTTTAATTTCTGGCAGGTCTAAATTTTCTAAAGATTCTTCTGATGCCCTCCTTACAGGATTTAATTTCCCCTCAGGGTCATCACTGAACATGACTCTTGAAGCTTGCTCGACCTGTTCACTGGTGACAGGCAAACCTGTGGCGTTTAATGTTTTACCGCCTAGAGCAGAGTGGGTATTTCCCCCTGACATGAGATGTGAATTGTTTCTGATGTGACTGACAGCCTTTACAGAGTTGTCTTCCTTATCCATATTTGTGGAAATAGAAGAATGATTGTCAACTCTGTCTGTAGAATCACACGGCACATTCCATGCAACTTGCTGCACATTAACCTCCTCCTGGTTGTCACCCGATGTTTCTTTCACACTGATCATCTGTTGCTCTGCAGATCTTCGACGTTTCTTCATTGGACATGTCTCGCGGGCCTTCACAACACGTTTCCTGCCCTTCCACTGACATTTTTCCCAAAATTTTCCTTTGCTATTTTCAAGATGGCAAACAGATACTTGTAAGCTATATTCTAAGGATCCAGCACTAATCAATGTTTATCAGCCTTTGTACGTTTGTCTTCTACAAAGTCTGTCGAATGAGTTCCATCAGTACCATTCTTCTGTTGTACTGCATGTGTTGTTGCTTATAGCTAACTTCCGAATCTACATAGTCTTCCACCATTTGTGCACCACTATCATTCATTCCATTACTCTCAGACTGATCTACTTGAGTCTTGGCAGCTACACCCTCATGGCTTTTGTATTTCTTTTGTGGATATGTTTTTTTCTGCATTTCCCTTGGTTTCTCAGAACTTGGAACATTTGACAGACTGTTTGGGTCTGCATGATAACCAGTCTGTTGCTCATCCTGGTCACTTTCACATGATCCCTGCAGACATGAAAACTCAGGTTGATGGCTTTGCTGCCTGGGCACCCTAAAACTTCCACTGGAATCTTTTTCTGCTGTTTCAGGTTGATTCTCTTCCACATCATAGTTTCCCCAAGAATCATGTTCTTGAACTTCACATTCATGGATGTCCTCAGAACTTTGTATTTTCACACAGGCTTCACAGGTAATGCGCAATGGTCATCTTGCTGAACAATCAGTGAGGAAGGTCTATGGTGTGGAGAATCCCTGCGGTTGACCTTTATGGTCTCTCCAGCAAGCAGTCTGACAAGCATTCTCTTCGATATCCTTGACAAGCTCACAGACAGCCCTCTGGACATCGATTCTGAAAACATCAAATTTCTTTGTTGGAAGCGGCATCTGTTCCTGCAGAGTTTGAATCCACTGCCACAGAAGCTAATCGGGGACTTCTAATGTTTACCTCTTCAGAAACCTGTGGACAGTCTATATCAGAAGAGTCATGAGATGCTGTAAGAACACTGGAAGTCAAATCAGAAAGTGCCACATTTTCTGGCACAGACTCCTTTACTTCACATGGCTGTCTATCACATGTAATGTTCTCTCCAGAAGTATCATGAGATGCTGTATGACACTGGAAGTCAAATCAGAAAGTGCCACATTTTCTGCCACAGACTTATTTTCTTCACATGGCTTTCTATCACATGTATTGTTGTTTGGTTCAATTATGCCAGAATATTGGGGAACTGAAGGTTTCTTCATCTGAATGTTCTTTAAACAGCTGATCAATTTATCAAAGTTGACAACTGTGTCCGTGGCTTTCGTTTCATCAACGTCACTGTCTTTTCTTTCTGAGTTTTCATTTCCTATAACCTCTTGAGCAATGTCTTTTGTGTTTAATTCACAAGGTGTGCTTTCTGTCTGTGGGATGACAGCAGCATCAGGTCTTTTGGCAGACTGGAGTGGGCTGGCCGAATCTATCAGGTTATGATCTTTGTCTCCATTGTCAGTGTTCTGATTTCTTTCATTATCACAAGGCTCTGAGTCAACAGAGATCAAAGTATGACGAGGAGGAGGATCTGGAGCATCAGGCACTTCTGGTTTATTTTCATCATTGTCAACTTTAGGACAGAGACTCCCACCAAGCTGTGGATGCGGTGTACTCTCAACAGCCAATTTCCTAGGCTTGTTTTTCTTCCTTCTTCCACTAGCTGTTCTAATGCACCCTGACAGTTCTGATGATGACCTACTCTGTGAAGAAACTGAGGAGCATGGGGATGTGGGAAAAAAATCCACTTCTTCTGTTTGCCACTGTGACTACTTGTTTCACATTTCATGTCACTCCAACATTCCTCTGCTATCTCTTTACCCACAAGCTGCTGTTCCAAAAAGTCTGCTGATGCAATAAGTTCTTCGAATGAGTACTGGATGAACGTTAAATCCTGTTGCATGGGAACATTCATGGTGGGAAGCAATTTCTGTCCTTGAGCACCAAACGGTAAAGGTTTCCATTTCATTCCAGACTGATTACTGCTTTGATTTACATGAGTGCTATTGTCAGATGATGTAACGTCTTTTTGAACTCCTGAATCTGAATCCACACAGAAGTCTTGCAGACAAAGTAATTACACCGTGCATCAGTATGTACACAAGTCATTTCATTCCCAGAAATAACTGCAGACCCTAAATGTTTTGTGGGATCAACAGTTTTGCCAGAATCTTTCAGTGTTCCATCAGCCTGTGTTTTAGTCTCAAAACCAGCTTCAGCACTCTGTTTGCTAGCCGAGTCTTCCAGATCTCCCTCTTGCATTGTGATCGCCGACTTATCCTGGGCAGTTCTGCCACTCTCGTCACTCTGAACAGGCTTTCTACTGGTGCTTTTCACAACTGTGTCAAGAGCAGACTCTTCTGGGGTTATGACCAGACCATTTTCTTCATGGGCTGAAGTAGTGCATGTTACGCTGTTACTGTCAATTCCAAGTAAATCATCTTTCTGAAGTGAGTGCACTGCATCATTTGCATCAATTCTTGTCGGCGCATCTCCACAGACTGTGTCATGCGACAACTCCTCTCCAGCTACTGTTACAGCTACATCTTGTTCTGGGTTTGTCTCAAACTGATTCACATGTTCACACATGTTCTCCAACGTATTTTTCTGGTCAACTGTAGAATCTGGGTCCACTTTCAGATCGTGTTCTTGGATCGATGATCTTCGGTCCAGTTCACCTTTGACCTCTGCTGACTCTTTTGCTTCTTCCGAACTTGCCACAATGTTGACTTGCTGGACATGGGGAATTGAAATCACTTTCATACAGGATGAATCTATTTCCACCGAATTTTCATAGTCTTTCTGACCACTCTCAGCTGACACATCTTTCGGTGATAGGTCCTTTAAAAACTTCCTGGTCAGGTGAAGTTGTAAGGAACTCCTTTTGTGATCTGCCTCCAACACATCTGGATTGATCCACCTTGACAACTGATGGAGTTTTCAGTCTGGAGCCATCTTCTGTATTTCCACTGACAACAATATTGCATTCGGCTTCCAAGTGTGGAGGACCGTCGTCACTCTGGCATTCATCTACAATACTCCCTCGCTTTGCCACAGAAACATTATCCCCATTTTCCACAGTGAAATCCTCCTCTGCATGATGACTGGCAGCCCCAATATCTGATGAAGTTAACCTGAAACACTGCGGGGAAGGTGTGACTGGCGGTTCAGACAGTTCAACAGTCGCCGCTGAAGTGGATGATGGTACTTCATCAGAAGCATTATCTTGCTGTGCATCAGTGACCTGGGAGGCAGAAGCTTTCCTGGTAGAGGCTGAAGTCACAGACGGAACAGGCTTGGATGGAACGCAAGCTGTGTCATCTCCTGGCTGGACATGTCAAAGAAAAGGGGCCAGCAGATGATGCAGCCAAAAGACTTCTGCCCCAGGTGGGTCTGGATATGCTGCGGGATTTGCTCAGCATCAGAGAAGCACTTGCCGCACATGCCGCAGGCAAATGAAGGAGAGTCCATGTCGACAAACTGATGAGGATCTGGATGTGTCCAAAGATCCACCAGATACCTGTAACACACAAACAATAACATCCATACACAATTGATTTCCTTCTCAATTAGCTTAATCCAAATCTTAATCATTATAGCGCAGCAAACCATACAGAGCCTTTTCAGGGCAGTCAAACTTGCACAGGAAACAAATGTTAATTATCAAAAGTCAGACCATTTGACTGGAGGGGGGGGGTGTACTGGGAAAATGATGAAAACATTGTGTTTTATTATAGTAACTGAACTACTGTCATCTTATGACATTTTATGCTGTAGTGTGTACAGAGTTCCAGCCATTCCTCTTGATTTATTGCTCCAAGACCTTTTTTCTTTTCTAATCACAAAAACTTAAATAAAAACGTTTCAATGTCACAAACATATAAAAAGCCAAAGCCCAACAAACACTACAGAATGAAAAGCTAGTGTCCATTCTCCATAACGTGAACAATGTTCACTACCTTATCACCAGATTACAATAAAAAGATGGCAATGTCATGAAATGTGATTAGATAAAACAGTTTACAAGTGTTTCAAGAAAAAAAAAAAAAAGACATGAGAACGGTCCAAAAAGCCACAACAACAGTAGACAACAGTAGAGAAGGACAAAACTAATACAAAATATTAAAAAAAAAGGCAGAGTCAAAGAGACTGGCAGAAGACAGGAAGTTAGAAGTAGAGAACTTCCAGAAGACAGGAAGCTTTCTGTACAGAAAGAGCCCCCCCCCCAGCATCCCCACACAGAACTATTGGCTCAGCTGAATTGGTGCCAAATCAATCCATTCTACCCTGAGAGTTATTTGTCTCTGGGCTAAAAGGAAAACATGCCACAAATCTAGACTCATACATTTTCTTGCAAACAAAAACAACAACAACAAATCAACTAATGTAACGACATATTATGCTATTTGACATTTTTGGACTCTAATCAACTAACATGCATCTTAACTGAAAAGTCTTTTTAAGTCAGCAGCTGCATGGCACAGGATCTTGATTGTAAGGGATCAATCTTTACTCCAAGAAATTTTGGTTAAGAAAGGGAAATTAAATAAAAGTAAAACAGTCTTTCAGCAGTTTTGATCTTTACTTCTTCTGGTCCTCCTCCAGCCAACCTCCCTGAGATAAGCCAGTGCTGTGTGCTCTTTCAAAATTAAGGTCAACCCCTTATATTACACTGTCAGCAAGGAATAATGAAAAATTCCAGGAACTTGGTATCTTATACACAGCATTATCAAATATAGGCTCTCCTTTTCCTTCTTTCCACGTTATTCAGTCTGCTTACTTCTGTTAGTGTTAGGTTTTGATATCAATGCAATGTAACAGTTCAGTGACTTGAATGAAGTGTTATGCATGCTTTGTGTGTACTTTGGTGTGAACTACAGTTTGTGTTTGGTGGTGATTCTATCACTATCAAGAGGTGTGCTATTCCAGGACAGTTGTTACAAGACATGTTTATTACGAATTGCAGTGCACATATTATATATATATCACTGATCACATAATCATGAGTTAATATCATGATAAATCCTTTTATATCGATTTACATGTCTTGAGAGTAAAAATGTAAAAAAAAAAAATGATAATGAAGAAAAGTAATTAGTGGTACTGGTAGAGACAAATAACATAAAAGATTATACATAGATCTCACAGGAAGTTCAAGACCTTGCAACATATTTCCATCATTTATCACATCAAAACACACTGAAATGCATGGATAGCTCATACTGATTAGTCACTGCATATTAACAAAACACTTGCAAGGCACATTTCACACACACACACACACACACACACACACACACACACATGGACACATACATACACTCACTTAATTTTTCAGAAACCCTCTTTCACACCCATGGAAACACACACACACACACACTAAAGCACACCCTTTTCCATACACAAGCCAAAAGTGCACGCATGCACACGACGCATACAAATGGCAGACACAGAAAAATCTGTTGGGAGCTGTCCAAAAGCTTGTCTGACAAGGTGGTTTTTCAAATTTGATTTGAAGGCAGGCACAGAAGAGCAATGGTGGATAGAAAAAGGCAGTGGACTCCTGAACAGGTTGGCTAAGGCACAAAGTCTGCACCCACTGTGCTGTTGTCTTACAGACATATGAGCTTTGACAATTTTTTTTTTTTTTTTTGCAACAGAAGAGGGAAGTGTTCTGGAAGGAGGGTAGGTTTTAAGTAGCTTAGATAAATACTGAGGAGCCTTTCAAGCTATGATCTCAAAGCATAAGCAGCACAATTTGAACTGAATTGTCTGTTCTACTGAGAGCCATGGAAGTTCTTCAGGAAAGTGGCTTGATGTGCACAGCAGCATTCAAGGGCCTGTCAGGAGTTGTATTCTGATTATCAATGAATGGCTGACTTCTAGGGAATTACAACAGTCCAGTCTGGAGAGGATGGAAAGCTTAACTGTTTTCTGAACGCATCAGCTGTGACTGTGAGATACTGGCCAATGGAATTGATGCATCCAATGTCAATGTATCTTGCTTTACAAGTTGTTGGAACGTCAGATCATCATCAAACAGGAAGCCCAGATTTCAAACTGAGCGAAAAAAAAAATTCAATGCCCATGTTGTTTCATGAAACAGTTCTCAGAACAGATGGAACAATGTTGGTGAAAGGAAGTTAAAGAATCCACTAGCCTCTGTTTTATCATCACTGAGTTTCAGTTTCTGTTACGAACGCATTCTGACTTGCTTAGTTAAATTTAAAGCATTCTATAAGAGTTTCACCTAGTTCTTTGTATTTCTATTCTTCTAAGATGACTCAGAGTGATGGGAGTTGTGTATCGTCCGCAAACATTTCATGACAAACTGAAAGTTTCTCAATTACAATGATGAGAGGAATTGTATATGATGATGAACAGCGCAGAAAACTCAAGCACACTTTCAGCTGTTTCTCTTCAATTACAGCATATTGTTTCCATTCAGACAAGTCAGATTGAAATTAATCCAGGGCAGCACGTTAAATACCAAAAACATGCTGAAGATGGGAAAGAAGAATTTCATATCTACCGAATCAAAGGCAGCAGATGAGTAAAACAGCAAAAGAACAGATACTTTGTCTAATGAAGTAAGAACATCACCGAAAATAGGAAGGACAGTTTCAGTGCTGTGGCCAGACCCATATGCAGACTGATGAGCAATGGGGTGCTGAATTTCCATGCACAGAATTTTGAAATTTATGTTATACACATCTTTCGGAATGCTTAAAGTCAATAAGATGACAGGCTAAAATGATATAGTACACTTTCCTTTGTTTAGTGGAAAGAAAAGGAGCACCAGCTGACAATCGTTCTTGCTGGCTGACAGTATGTGAAAGACTGAATTATTATTGGGAATGTCTGATATGGTGCAGGATGACTGTAAGCATGTGCTCCAGCTAGAGGAGTCTGGTCATGTTACAGCAGTGTATAGTGACTTCTAGATGTATGTCTGGTGATGTAACGAAAATGACCTAGACTCAGCCACTGGCCCTTGGTGAACACTCCCTCCCCTCCCCACCTCGCTCTCCCTCTCTTATTTGAAGTCATGTAATGCACCGATACTGTTAATGGCAATGCTCCATTTGTGTGTGCCAATGTACCTCTAGCCAGATTTGTTTGGTTGGTAGTAATTTTATACTATATGATTTTATTGACAGATACTTAAGGTTGGGCTGTAACCCCAGTGTCGCACCAATGCATGATGAAAATGAAAATTTGGATCTGATGCAGAGAAGAACTGTTGGACAGATGTGGAAAGAGTGACGATATTACCTGAAGTATCCACATGCCCTCGCCTACTCTGCAGACATCATCGCCTACTACAATCTCCCCGCTCTGCCTATGCATCTTTTGGAGAAGGGCAGGTCATTGCAAGATGATGAGAAGGTCAAAATGAAAAAAACACATGATGACTGGTGTTGTGTTTACGTATCATCCCCAAGTTTGGAATGTAGTTACCTTGATGGTGAGATTCACAATGATTGCATGCATAAAAATCTTGCTCATGGTGAACCTCAGTCTTATAACTATGGAATGAAGAACAAAATAAAATTGAGCACACACACACACAAAAAAGAAAAAAAAAAGCCACATTTTTTCCCCCTAAACTTTCTGTGATGGCACAACATATACCACCAACTTCTTTCAACAGAACATGTAGCACATGCCGATCCTCCTCCTGTTTTAGCCATCACAATAAATAAGCTGACTTTTACTGGTGGTATACAGGTAGGATCTTTGAGAAAAAAAAAGAGAAGTCTGACTAAGCTGGTCAGGGCCCAATCAGCTAGCTCCAGCATGCTGTCAAGTTGTGATAGATAACCCTTCAACTTACTGATAAAAAGAAAGAGACAGAGCCTAAGATAGATGGGGAGTGAGAGAGAAATGGAGTTGCCTGCTGACTTATCTCCTCAGTTTTGACTGACAAAAGTCACTACAGGAGTCTATGGCAGTTTCTGCAGGTAGATCATTCTATTCTTTATGATCTTAGGAGAAGAAAAAAAAAAAACGAGTTCTGCTGCCACCTGTGCGTATGGTCATGGAGTGTTGAAGCTGGCTGCAATTTGGTCTGGTTTACCTGAATGATGTTCCGGATCTTGAACTGCACTGTCAGTCTTGCTGTCCGCTCAGACTGCTGTTGGAATCAACGCTTGTACGTTGTGTGGCAGCGGTAGAATATGAAATGAGTCACCCTTCTGTGTATGGCTTCACACATTTCTCTTGTGCAGGGGTTCTCACCTGGAACTCGCACATTCCCAAAGAGGCCTGACAAAAGACCCCAAAAGCTCTCTCCTTCTATTCTGAGAACAAGCCTTTTATCAGTTTTAAGTTCCCAACATTCCGCTCCCCTTCACAGAGATAGCGTCTGTGTAAGGTGATGTACAGTTTGATGGTGATGCTTCTAAGTGCATTCCTGATGACACAAATCCTAGGTGTACCATACAGCTGGTAAGTGACAGCTGCAGTGCACTAGCCGTCGACACCTGGCACCTCCCTGGACAGGAGACTTTGTCCCAGTTTCCCAGTCAGGAGTCAGTGGATGTCTGGTGGCAGCTGGTCTTGGTCTAGGCTGGCTATCTTTTTTCTTGTGCATTTAACCTTTGCCCTAGCTCTTGGGTCTGACAGACCCATTTTTCACTTTAAAAATTCACAAAAGTTCAGTTTTTATCTGAAATATGAGGCAGACTCAAAAAGCTCCTTGACAACAATGAACGCACAGGTTCTTTTGCTTTTGTGAATCTATTCATGCATAAATACCAAACTGCCACTTGAACTTCGAGTAGTGTTTACATAGGGGCCGTTTTGCAACACAGTGTCAACACTGGTTCCAGACTCGTGTCTTCAAGAAAGTACACATGATTTTTGTTACCTGCTTCAGGTTTTACTGAAGTTAACTTTCTGAGCCTGTACCCACTCCAGAAGTGAGCAATTATTATTCACTTTCAGTGAAACTGGCACAAAACCATGCTAGCCTACAGACATCATGGATGTTCCTGCTGATGTGGGTGGCCTATGATGCTTGTTCATTCGCTCAACCAGCCAATCATATGCCTGCACATCATGTCACCAGCCACTCCTTTCCTTCCCCCTCCCCTCCAGCATTTTTCTATTCATTCAAAGGGGGCAAGGGAGAGGAGGAGTGTGTGAGGGCGAATGAACAGCACAAGTCACCAGGCTTTCTCTCTTCTCTCTCTCTCTCTTTTCTGGTCCTGAAGAGGGGAGGAAGGGGGAGGGGGAAGTGAGGTATGAGGCACATTCTACCCACACTCTTTCCCTTGGACCTTAAATGAGGATAGTGGATGGTGCTCTCTCTCCATCTCTCTCTCTTTCGAGTGATAGTGGAAGGAGGTAGAGGGCAGAAGGGAAGTACTGAGGGTGAGGGTGAGTGCTATTATCTTTCTGTGTGTGTGTGTGTGTGTGTGTGTGTGTGTGTGTGTGTGTGCGCGCGCGCACATGTGTGCGTGTGTGTGTGTGTCCACGCATCCATGTTTGGCGTGCATATGTCGTTGCATGTATGTGTCTATTCAGTGCATTTTTCTATGTATACTTTCATGCAATAATAATAAACAGACTTTTTAAACACAACTTCATAATCCTACAAACAGTCCAGTTTTTATGAAATTACCACTTGCACAGACACTTGGATGGCATGTGCAACAAGATGGAGACTTGTAGAAACCCTACGTACGCTCTACCAATGACTTACTAAAAAGATGTTGGTTAAGAGGACTTGCTTGTTACTTTCTCACACCTTACCCCTCTCCCTAAATCCCCTCAACTGTCACCGAGACCAAGAATTCTCCATCTCCACACCCCCACTCTCCTAAATACTACTACTAATAAAACAACGTTGTATTTGCTGCTGACCTTCAGTAGTCCCTAACACATAATGGCAAGTCACAAACTTTCTTCACATCCTCTCTCTCTCCCTCTGTAATCCAATCATTACCAACAACCCTTGCTCACCTCTTTCACCTTCTAGTATTTGTTTCATGCACATCAGACAGGGCAAAACCATGTACAAAAATCTAGTTATCAAATGCATAGCCAACGTTTGATTTTAGCATCCCCCATCCATACACGGTGGATCTTACAGACTCATACTTGTAAAGAAAGAATGTTCATACTTCTCATCCGTACACATCTGATTTCTTGGTTTGTTTTGCTGTCATTTGATTTTGAAACACATTTTGCATCACAAATGTATCATATCATTTGATTTATGAATATCTATTTATACATATTTATGTGGGTGAATCAATCAATACGGTGGTAAATCAGTTCCATTCTTGTTCTCTGCTTACAGCATGTGTGTGTGTGTGCACACATAAGTGTGGGAGGATTAGTATGTAGGAAGGGATAGGGTCAGGGCAGATGGATGGAGGTAATGGGAAAAGAATATTATCCTGTACAAATGTAGATATAACTGTGCACTGGTCTGATAATCACCATTCATCACCTTGTCATTTTACACAAGAACCTGAGAGACAAACTGAGAATATATGTGAGATTTTTTCAAGAGCCACAAATGACATTTCACAATAATAACTAAGTATGAAAGAAGATTTTAAGAGAAAACAATCCAGAAGATTCAGAACTGAAGCATCATCTGTCTTTCCAAAAATTAACTGTAATTCTTTTATTGCTTCAAACTGAGTAACAAGCATAAGACAATCCTGGATCACGACCATGAAGAGAGGCGACTACATGCACACAAAAGGAAAAGAGTCAGGCAAACAGCAATACAGGAAGAGTGCTAAGCAGCCACTTTGAACTGAAGAAGATAAGCAGGTTTCAATGCAGAATGAGAAATGTGGAAGAAGCGCATATTTCAGACAAACAGCTACTTGTCTTTAATTACAAATAAATGGCTCAGAGATAACTTTTTAATATTTTGATTACAGGTTAGCGAGCTTAATAACTACAAGCAATGGGTTTTCTTGATGAAAAACAGGCTGATGGTAAATGTCTGTTGTGTGAAAAAGAAACTGAAAATGAAGTTTAATTTCTTATTCTATTGTACAGCTTACAAAGATACCCAAAGCAGTTTACTCACCTTCTTACATTACTGACCAACAATGAAAACGTAATACCAGATCTTGCAAAATTCATATCACAAGCTATGAACATTAGAAAAAAAGACCACTGAAAAGAACAACCGGAAATACTTATAGTTATAATTTACTCACTGAAATTGTCCAGATGATCCCCTGTCATGTGCCTGTATGTGTGTAAGTGTGTTTACGTGGAAGGAAGGGGGTAGAGTTGGAGAAACAGAGGTGGTAAAGGGGTGTGGGGTAGGAGTGGCAAAGGAAGGACAAAGCTGTTGAATGAGTTCCAGGCAAGGAGTAGCAGGAGGGAGAAGGCAGGGGCGAGGTGAGTGAGTGATTTTACAGCATTATGTTCAGACATGCCCGCTTGTCAAAAAGGTTTAATTGCAAAATTAACAATAAAATGATCTATCTCCCTCCCTATCTCTCTCTCATACATGCACACTCTTACCCAAACACTCACGATTCACTCATGGACACACACACACACACACACATTTTCATAAATACCCACAAATACAACGAACATACACTATACAGAAAGTAGTGCGTGCACACATACACACACACACAAGCACACACAGAGTCAGTGTGATAAATACACACACACACAAACACATGCATGTGTGCACGCACACACACACATGCGTGCGCACATGCATGCATGCACGCACACACATGCACACATACAGACACACTACAATCAGAGGAATCTGTTGTGCTTACTCAGTTACTGCTAATGACTAGTTAAAAAAAAAAGAAAAAAGAGATTTTCTGATATATTACCAAACTTTTTCTCAAGCTTCTGCTTTTAGTCCCCTCACTCTGAGCAGCCAAGGAACATGTGTCCCTTTGAGGCCTAAAAAAAAAAAACTAAAGCTCTGAGCAATTATCCAAATGTAGTACTACTTAATTGACTTCAACGTCCATCATACACACCGCACCAGCCTGAATCTCTACAACAGACTCCCGTGAAATACAAAGTATCTGTATCATTTATGAGGGTGAAAAGAGTAAAGAAGCCAAAATATTAGTTTTTCACATATTTTACATTGGTGGACAGTAGCATGCTCTTCTGTCCTCGAATTTGTTCTATGGAATAGATAAACACAAAACAGCTTATGTCATTATTATATCACATGTTGCTTTGATGTGAAGAATGTCATCTGAATTCATCAAAACAGTACACATATTGCATTTAGGCATCAGAAATGAAAATTAAACTGAAACCAACCAACAATCACTTAAGCCCAAATCTCCTCATGGAAAAACAGCCTATGATTCTGCAGACTGTTTAATTCAGTGGGTTTGTTTTGCACACACAAATGCCCAGTGTGCACACAAATGCCCAGTGACTACCAACTCTGAAGTAATCTACTTAATATCAAAACCAGCGTAAAAATCAAAACTAGACTGAAACTGAACTATAAATCGAAACTTGATTGAAACCAACACTAATAAAGAAACTAAACAACATTGTATGTCCCAAACCAGCCGCCGTGGCGAAGTGGTTAGCGTCGCGGACTCCCGGCTGGGAGGTCGTGGGTTCGAATCCCATCAGAAGTCATGTGGGTTTTTTCTGCCCCGACCGGCTCCTACCCAGAGTTGAGTTTGCTGCGGGCTCAGTTGGAAAGAGACTGGGACCACACAGTCGAGTTTCATCCACTTAATGGATGCGTTTCTGAGAGTGTTGCTCAAATTTCCTGACCAACACTGCAGGTGTCTGTATTTCTCGGGGCCTGGTTGGTTGACGCCGGATATATTATGAAAGGAAGCGTAGAGTACAGCCCTGTCATGTAGTCTCAGACCGAAATGGAAATCCGTAGCATCATCTTAATCATCCTCATTCTCATCGATCAGCATTAAAAAAAAAAAAAAAAAGTCCCAATTCTGTGGCCCTTCATGCCCTGCTCTCATGGTGACCTCAGTTTCGATGTCCTCTCCACGTCTGTGGCCTTGGTTTGGTTCCGTCCGGGTCACCGGTATCGGCGAGTCCATGGGGGACTGTCGTTGGACGGACGTGGTGGCGCCCTCCGGAGGGAGAGCTCACTCATGCCGGCTCCGCGACTAAGCAATTATTGTCGTCAGTAGGGGGCTTAGTAGGTGGTGTCCTGCGTATGTTAGATCAGAACAGGCGCCACTGAACACCACTGAAGTGACTCGGCAGCAGTGCAGTGTCTCCTCCGGTGGGTTGCCTCTTGACGACTTGATATTGACTGCTCCCTGTGTATTGCCGGTGCCGGGGCTGCGGCGGGGCCGGCTGGGCTGTGGCTGTGGACGGGGTGTCGGAATGAGCGGCATGGGTGCACTGCCTCTGAGGTGGCGCAGAGGTTGGGACAGCAAAAAAAAAAAAAAAAAAAAAAAACAACAAAAAAACATTGTATGTCCCTATCTTTCCACTGGCTTTATTTGCACTAGTTATGGGTAAATTTGCACATCTTTGCTGGCAGAAATACATTCTAGTTACATGATATTAAAAAGACATCTCTAAGCATAGAAACTACACGATGCTGGTATTATTTGTAACAACTTTTTAACCAGGTGTAAACTGATATTCAATGCAAAATGGTCAAGTCACTGAAAAAAAGATTATGTGTATACATTTTTTTTTTTAACATTTTGAAGGACAGAAGGACAATGTAACTATTATAAATATATTCCAGTACAGGAGTTTCAAGGGCTCACTCTCTTAGACACATGCCTGCAAAAGATGTTTACTCTTCATATTCTCTGCGTTAAAAGTGAAGCTGACTTCAATTTGAAAATACTGTAAACATTCTTCGACATAAAGCATAAACTGTCATTTTACATATTTTAGGCTTAAATGCCCCAATTCATCCTATCCTTGCCTATCTGGTAGGAAAAAGTTCTCGATTTCATCAAAAAGGAAGGTGTTGTTTTGTTTTTTTTGCACGGTTTTGATTTTTTTTTGAACTCTGAACACCTCATACCCCTTTCACTCAGTTTCAGGTAAAATATCAAGTGATTTTGTCTTCAACAGGCAGAGAGCCCTGTATTGCAGGATGCACAGACACAGTCTATGATTTCCATCATGGAGCAGTTAGTCTCTCTGTGTGCATTTGTCCCTCATTCCCTGATCAAGTGTCCAAAGGAGTTCTGATTGGTTGATTTTCAACTTTTGGTTGGGTTTCAATTTTAATATGGTTTTGATATTACATAACACTGACTCTGAACTCTTAGTTAATTCACTCTTTTGTGTAAATTGCTTGAAAAAAAACATTGAAATTAAAAGACAAAGGGTGATATGATATGTGTTAAATCTAGCAACTGACTCCGATGTCATGACTTTTGTGATATGTACAAGCTGTCTACCTGTAAATTAAGGCTGCAAACGAAATTCAGTGATTTACAGCTGCCAACTTGTAAATAAAGTTTGCAAACAAAATTCAATGATTTTCCTCAATAACTATTTTCCTCAATACTACGATAGTAGTAAAAGTGTGATAAGCTGATCAATACACAGTGACAACGACCATGAATCTAGCAGATCAGTGATCATCTCCCCTGCTGAGTGACTGTGAATTGTTCACATGACCAAGAAGAGGAAGAAGTCTTCCTACCAAAAATGGATCATATATTTCTGTGACAAGACACCATTCAGATAACCTGGTGATTGAAACATGCAGTATTACCTACAGTCCAATGATAACTCTAGTGATGGTCCATAAGGCTAAATTTTCACACAGATTTTAAACATAGGTGTCAACCCAATTTTCCTCATTTTACAACTTCCCATATAGAAAAAAGTACTTTTTCCCTAATTCCGAGCCCAAAAACCTTATACATTACAGAAAACACAAAAACATAAACAAAAAAATTGATGTGAATAAAATGTAATACTCAGTATCACTGATCAGGCAGAACTTGTTGAAACAAATGGCAGTTTAAGACAGTTTATGAATAACAATACACCCTACCCATCCAACAGAATCTTCTCTTCCATTCCAGCAGAATGCATCACTTGAGACAGTTTGTAGATCAAATCACACACCCTATAGTGAAACACTGACAATGATGCAGAATTAAAACTGTTTATAGACCCATTGTTAACACACTCTTCCACTTTACCAACATCATGAGTCCATCAAAGTCACAAACCAATTTGTTCTTTGCACTTTCCAGTTTCCACTCCTGCCAACATAATTAGTCCATTGAAATCAGGAGTACATCATTACTTACTGTGATCCTTAAAGTTTCTATTCCCAATCACACCAATTTCCCAAGAACACACAGCCATTGTTCTGTTCAACACCATCACTTGCAAATGACAGTTACTGATGTTCATCGTTGTAGTGCTTGGTGGCAGACTTTGCTTCCTGCAACAAGGGGGCTGAAGGGTTGATCTCAAAACATGTCCGATCATCTTTGTCCCCCTTTCAGTGCTAAGAGTCTATGTTGTGTCTGCTTTGAAAATTTTGTTCACCTCGCAATTTGCCTCAGCAATTTCAGATTTGCCCATACAAATCAGTTTTACCCCGTATTGAAACTTGCATACAGCCGTACAGACCCGAAATACAGCAATATATGGAAAAACCGTATAGGTTGACACCTATACTGTAAGTCCACAAACAGAAATTAATCATGGACAGCTATGTTCCCAAAAGCAGACCAGGTAGTAGGCCTAGAAAGCCATTGTGGATGAACGAGAGGGCCCTGGCTAAGGTCAAGAAGAAGCATTTTACCTTCATGAGGTATATGGAGACAAGGGACGGAAAAGACTATGCTGTTTACGCAAAAGCGAGGAACCAAGCCAAATGGGAGTGTTGTAAGGCAGTGCATGACCTTGAGAGAAAGACAGCCCCACAAATCAAAGCGTGACCCTAAGCCTTTTTTCAGCTATGTCAAAAGTAAACTGAACGCAAAATGCGGCATAGCAGATCTAGTCTGCGAGGATGGTAGCATTGCTAGGTCTGATAAGGACAAGGCTGAGGTTTTAAACAATTTCTTCTGTTCGGTCTTCACCAGGGAAGATACTAGTGAAATACCCAAGTTCCAGGAGAGAGCTGTTAGCTCCCATTTAGACAACATCCACATTGCAGAAGATGTGCTCAAGAGACTCTTGAAACTGAACCCCAACAAGCTTCAGGTCCGGATTGTATACCACCATTCATTCTCAAACACTGTGTTAGTGAGTTAGCTTCCCCACTTGCAACGTTGATGAACAAGTCACCACAGGAAGGTGTTATACCTTCTGCATGGAAGCTGGCTCATGTGTAACCCATCTTCAAAAAAGGTAAAAAGACAATCCCAGGCAACTATTGTCCAGTGAGCTTGACAAGTGTGATCTGTAAGGTGTTAGAATCCCTCATCAGAGACCAGATTATAGAACATTTCAGTCAGAATGACCGATTTAGCAACTGTCGGCATGGATTCACAAGTGGTAGGAGTTGTTCAAACAATTTGATCACAGTGCTTGATCTTTTGACGTCAGTCTTGGAGGCTGATGGTTGTCGACACTATCTACCTTGACTTTGCAAAAGCATTCGACACTGTTCCACATGAGCGTTTGTTGAGAAAACTTCAAGGCTATGGTGTTGAGGGGCAGGTTCTCACATGGGTGAGAGACCTTCTGACTGGTTGGAAACAACGTGTTGTGGTGAATGGCGAGGAGTTGTCTTGGGGGGACCATGCAGTCCGAAATTCCTCAGGAAAGTGTACTGGGGCCGTTCTGGTTTGTGTGCTTCGTGAACGATCTTCCTGACGCTGTTCATTCTGCCACATTTCTATTTATGGATGATACAAAAATTTTCGCCAGAGGACCCGACCACTAGGACACTCTCCAGGAGGATTTAGACAGGCTTTTCAACTCTGGTCTGACGTGTGGCAACTGAGGTTCAATGCCGAAAAGTGTAAGGTCATGCACATTGGGAAAAACAGTGACCTTTGTGAGTACAAGATGACATCAAAAGGTGAATGTATCACTCTTGAAACTGTCACTAGAAAAAGACTAGGTGTAAGTATTGAAAGTGATCTGCAGTTTAGCAAGCACGTCAGCATTCAGGTCGAGAAAGCGAACAAACTCCTTGCACTTACCCGGAGAGGTTTTACAGCTCTCGACATTGTGTCACTCCCCACCCTGTACAAGTCCATCATTTGTGCTCACCTGGCGTACGGGAATGTAGTCTGGCACCCTCATCTCAAAGGTGATGAAGAGCAGCTAGAAAGAGTTCAGCGTAGGGCAACCAGACTCATCCCCAGAGCTCCAACACTTGGACTACTGTGAACGTCTCATAAGATTGGATCTGCCTTCACTGCACTTCCGGAGGTTAGAGGCGACATGATTGAATGTTACAAGTACCTGACTGGAGTCTATACTGTAACAGGGGACTTCCTTCCGCGCGATCTCCACTCACACATTCGAGGCCACAGTCTTAAATTGAAAAAAACCTTCAGTCAGAATGGCAGTCTGCAAAAAAATTTTCAGTGTCCATGTAGTGAATGCCTGGAACTCTCTGCCTGAACAGGTGAAGTCTGCGCCTTCACTCAACGTTTTCAAGACCAGGATTGACAAAGTATGGGCAGATTATCAGTTTTCCCTGGACTCTTGACTGGTTTCAAGCGCCCAAACCCGTGCGCGCCAACCTGTCACTAGCTGAGTGTGCAAACAATGAAGAAGAAGGGACCAGCACTGACTGCTGCGACTGGCAGATAGGTGACTAGCATGACTACAGCTGTACTACTAAAGTATGTGCATCATGTGGGTCATGATGTCCGAGTAGGTTGCATAATTTATAACTTGTGACGTTTGTGAGCTGGGACTGGAAAAATCAACCTACTGAAACTTACATTAAACTAAGAAAGGTTATTAATCAAAAAAAACAAACAAAAAAAAAATCGAGAGGCCAAGACATATATAAACACAAACTTTTGAACCATTGCTCTAAGTTGCCTCCTGCACAAATTAAGGGGTTGTGAGGCTACACAACTGGAGTACCGGCTTACCGCTCCTTTGCTTCTTCAACTGACATGGATCTGTGAAACCCAAAAAATACGGACAAAGGCTCGTAGCATAGCTGCCGTTTCAAATGAACTGAAACGTATAACGAGGTGCGGTGAAGGTTACTGACGGGGGGAAAAGGGGGAAGTGTTTTGTTTTTGTAATAAAGTAAACAACTAGTGTACTACACAACTGACCTGTATCACTCCAACTACACAATGTATGTCACTGACGCCGATAGTTTCACAGCAGTTATTCAGATGGCAATGCAGAATGTGTGGAAAAACTCTTCTCGTGTGTAACGTCAGTTCAGAAGTCCCTTTATGACGACTGCTGTTGTCAGCTTTCGGTCGTTTCCACTTCACGTCTCCAGTCCTTTTCCCAAGTTTCTGACTTGGACTCACTATTTCAATCCCCTGAAAGCAAAGTTAATGCAATATTCGCTGGCGTTACCTGTATTTTTCTTTTGTTGAAGTTTCTTCAACTTACCAAGACTAACTTGAAGACGAACCATGTGTGGTCGCTGTATTCGACGCTTCTGACGCCATCATAACGGGAAGTACCATTATCGAAGTCGAGGCTGATGACTCGATTTCACTTCGGCCTTAGGCTAGGCTAACGACTTGACTCTATAGTATGGGCATAAGAACTTCATACAAGTCATACTATCATCGCAGCCAGAAGCTTTTGTATAAAAGGGATAGATATTAAAGAGCTACCCAAGTTTTAAGTAAACAAGTTTCTAATTCAGTTTCTGTGTTAAATTCAACCCTCTTTTCATCAAAAAGAAGATAAATGTTGGCTGGGCTGTTAGTCAAACACCTTTCTCCCCCGACATATGTAGTATGCCTAACGTCATATGAGCAGGCTAGGCCTAGCAGGGAAGAGCTGTCGTGAGCAAAAAACCCCTAGGCCTAGAGGGCAAATATAGATATGACGATGGTCGGAAATCTGTAAGGGATGTGATCTTTCCTACAGCTCGTGTTCGGCATCAGTTAGGGTACGTTCACACACTGGCACGCACGTTAGTCGCGCGGACAGACACAAATCGTGCGGATGCTGCACTCCCTTCTTCATCAGTTGTTCCCTTCATTTTCACTTACAGAGTGGAAGGCATCCATACCGCCACAGACACGCACGCACGACCAATCATGCCAAAAAGTCGTGCGTGCTTGCCACAATTCAAACGTGCGTGCGGACAGAAAATAAAAAAGTTGTGCGGGTGGGGGGGCACCCCTTTTTATCACTAGCAGCGCTCTGGGCGTTCATACTGACATGATTTTGTGCGTGCGTGCGTGCGTCAAGAAACTACGCAGATTTTTCATTTCATTGGTATACCTCAAGATGGACGACGACAAATTGATTGCTGCAGTCAGGAATCGACTATTCCGTTGGGACATGTCTGATAGAAACCATTTCAACAGAGATATGATGGCTGCAGCATGGACGAACATTGCAAAAGAAGTCAGAGGAGTGTTCTGTTTTATTTCGTTATTCCACTAAAAAAAAAAAAATGCTTTCTCTCCCTCCCTCCCTGCCGCTCCTTCTCCCCCTCCTCTCTCTCTCTCTCTCTCTCTCTCTCTCTCCCCTACTCTGGGCGAGGACTGGATGTAAAAAAGCGGATCAGTGCTTATCTATTATCCTCGTGAATAAGAACTCTCTCTCTCTCTCTCTCTCTCTCTCTCTCTCTCTCTCTCTCTCTCTCTCTCTCTCTCTCTCTCTCTCTCTCTCTCTGTGAGTGAGTGGATGCTTGAGATGACCAAAATCAGAAAATAAAAAGGACGTTGTATGTGTACGTAAGTGTGTCGCTGCATGTGTACGTAAGTGTGTGCGTACGCGTTTGCGTATATCTATCTATCTGTCTATCTATCTGTCTATCTATCTATCTGTGTGTGTGTGTGTGTGTGTGTGTGTGTGTGTGTGTGTGTGTGTGTGTGTGTGTGTGTGTGTGAGTGAGTGAGTGAATGAAAAGTACTGTATACTCTCTTAGTTTTCTATTTCTTGTCGTCCGCAACCTTGGAGCCTCGATAAAATAATGAGAAATCAAAACCTGTCTGTACAATTTACTTTCTTCGAATGCGATGATTAGATGGAGTTGAAGTAATAAATCATGTTACAAGTTTGAAAATCTTGTATTTTGTTTGTGTACATGATTAATGCCAGTGTGATTGGAATGTATTCGTTGTGTTTGCCCGTGTTAAAGACTATAAAAAAAAAAAATTACAGATTAAAAAAAAATGTATGCACACCTGTTTGCTTGAAATGTGTGCTACCTTGTATTAATGTATGGATTATGTATGTTGATGATTAATGCATTGGGGGGGGGGGGGGGGGGGTGGACGCTAGACTGTAAACGTTAAATTCTTCGCTATCATTATGTAGGGGACCATCAATATCTTTCTTGAAAATATAATAATTTGTATGGATTGTCCCGAATCAACTTTCGCCCATGATTCAGACTTCTTGTTGTTGTTGTTGTTTTGTTTGTGTGTGTTGTCGTTTGCCGTACTCTGGCTAAAAGACTCCAGGGATCATCCAAACAGCCGAAGTACTTGAACACTATGGTACAAATGCATCAGCTGGGAATGAGAACACCATGTGTGTGACCGTTTTTGATTACCCCGCCACATGGGCAGCCACACTCCGACTTCGGGGGAATTCAGACTGATCAGTAGAGCTTGGCTGATTGCATTGTCCTCCTCTGGCATGGAATGGAGAAGTCTGCCTACAACTCTTGTGGTATTCTGACTACAAAGGGCTCAGAACAAAATACAACAGCACCCAAAACAGCTGCATGAAGAGTAGAGAAGCAGAATGAAAAGAAAGGACTGTAAGGAAATAAACTTCACATGATACGAAATCGGTAAGTAAAGAGTAATAAATAAGAGGGGGGATGGGGGGGGGGGGGGGGGGGGTCTATTCTTGAG
>JADBJO010000352.1:222500-227500 GCA_016801955.1 Conus betulinus | reverse complement strand
CGCTTGCTTTATTGCCACACATTAAAAAAAAAAAAAATAATAACTGCAGGGGAAAAGGTAACCTTTTCTCTGTTTTCGATTTACGATTATTCCTTGGGGAAAAAAAAAAAAAATTTTTTTGGTTAAATAGTTTCTCATAGATTCAACTTTCGTTCTTGGACCGGAAACTGCCAGTGACTATGCGTCGTTGCCAGGAAGTACAACAATGGCGGCTAAGAGCTGCAGGAAGCAAGGCAGAAAGAAGTTTGTGTTTTTATGTGCAATCATTAACTGAAGAGAAAAGAATTCTGACAAGAACAGTGGACACTAAGTGACTTACGACGACACATCATGGCGATGGAAAGACAGTATATGATCCGTGAGACCCACACCAGGGCTCTCACGGCTGTAGGGTTCAATCCTGCTCGACGAGAAATACTCGTAGGATGTGAAGGTTTGTAATACCAGTAACGGTCTTATATACTCCTTTGCATCATGTATGCCCCGTCTCCCATCTCTCTCTCTCTCTCTCTCTCTCTCTCTCTCTCTCTCTCTCTCTCTCTCAGTCTCAGTCTAGTTCTCAACAGTTCAAAATTGTACAAGTGTTTGTGTGTTAGTATTCTTAGTCTAAAGGGGCAAGGGCCAGATGGAACACACACACACACACACACACACACACACACGAGAAAATCGTCTTACATAACTGTAACTGTTGGGAATAAAGATTATTAAACAATCAATCAATTCCTCATCCAAACCCAAAGGTCTCACCCACTTGCCTGTCGTTTTCTGAGACTCTGTGTGTGTGTGTGTGTGTGTGTGTGTGTGTGTGATAACCAGAAAGTGTCCCTAAATAATTTGCCTACAATATTGAGAACAGTTATGGTGCAATCCTCTTCAAAATCATGCCCTCCCCCCTCCTTTCCCTTCACCCAAACTGGCACCCCCTTCCCCCGTGCTTTGACAGAGATTTGCAGGATGAGAGTCCCTGCCCTTCCTCCCCACTCCCCTCCACAACACTCTCCCATTCTAAGCTTTTACAAAATTTTTACCGAACCTTCTTTTCAATCAGTTGCCAAAAACAATATCTTTAAACCCTAAAATGATGTGATCCAAGCCTGAATTTATGCACATGCCCATTCTCACTCTCTCTCTCTCTCTCTCTCTCTCTCTCTCTCTCTCTCTCTCTCTCTCACACACACACACACACACACACACACACACACACACATACAGCAACTCTCTTTTTTTCACACTTCATAATCAAAATCATTATAAGCCACTTAACTTTTTTGCTGAAAAGCTAAGTTAACTTTAAAATAGAAAGTTGTTTCACTGAAGAATTAACAAATGCACTGAGGCAATCAGTGTGGGGGCTGGAATAGCTCAGTGGTAGAGTGACAGACTTGTAATTGTAGTGATCCTGGGGTTGCAGATTTGAATCTCTGCCGGGCCATTTCAGTACAGGGGAATTTTTCCCTTGGAGTTAACATCGGTTCTGACTCCATTTCCCATACAGTCCTTTGAATGAGACTATATAACCAAGATTCTGTGTGTGAACGCACGCACACAACATCTTGTACACAACATCTTGCATACACACATAAAATCCCATTACCAACTTTCGGAAGAGGCCTGTTTGGCCTTGGTATGGATGACACGTTACACATAGCATGCACCCTGCATGAGAAATGGAAAGAATGAATGAACGAAGGAAACTGAGTGAACAGTATTGAACGATATTGACTGGATGACACGGAATATGTCTGAATGAAGCGCCATCTGGCAGCTCTTCAGTTGGCACTACGCAGGTAGGCAGCCTGTTGTGTAAACAAGTGTTGATTGTAAAGCGCTTAGAGCTCTAGCTGAGAATAGGCGCTATATTAGTTTTAATAATAATAAAAAATCCATAAGTTGAAACAAAAAGAAATCTTCAGTTGTATCGCTGCCTGTATCTCTGATAATTGAGCTGTAATAGTGTGAACTCATAAAACTTGTGGAAAAATATTTACTTACTTACTTACTTACGCCTACAACCCCTTCTGGGGTATAGGCCGCCAACAAGGGTCCTCCAGGCATCACGGTCCAGGGCAATTCTCTCCAGCTGGTTCCAGGTTTTCCCCAACGCTGTCATATCCGCATGCAGGTCTCGGCGCCAGGAGTTCCTTGGGCGGCCTCTCTTCCTTTTTCCCTGCGGTTCCAGGACAATGCCTGCCTGGTGGTGTTGTCGGCAGGCTTTCTTAGGGTGGCCTATCCCATCCACCTCCATCTCCTTGGAGAATTCAAAATTGGAAAAATATTTAACAGAACTGTTAAAGTATTCTGGTTATGCTGTGAAAAGATATCAGAATGAAGTCTATGTGTTTAAGAGAAATACTGATTTTGTGTGAATGCTTTTTTGGTGTGTGTATTATCAAGAATGTTGCATGGAATATTTTTGGGGAAAACCCAAACCTACTTAACTGATCCAAAAGCTAGGAATAGCCTCAATGTCTATAATATTATGAATGTTAATATGTATGTTTATTCCTTTTTTTCTTGCAACATTGTAAGTTTACTTGGACCCTGTCATATGAAATTTGACTTCCCCCATAGATGCTTAGGTGCTGCCTTAGTTTTTCTGTTCATCACCTTAACCACAAAAGTGTGCGTGAAACAAAATGACGTCAAAATTAATAGCTCCATTTTGTGACTATGATCAGTTTGAAGATTTTTCATTTTGATGCCCTACCAACCAACTGCAATGTGGGAGAAATGTAAGGAAAAATGCCTGCAGACTACTTGAATCTTTAAAATGACAGGTGTTACTCAACTTTGGTTTTATGAAATTGCTTACAAAAAATATGAACAGCAGCATCTGCATACAAAATCAGGAGTAGACTTATTCATGAGTATGTGTCAGAGAGCTTTGTGGTATTAGTTGCTGTTTCCAAACAGCACGTTTTGTTTCTTGCATACTGCTCCATTTCATTCAGCTGTGTCTAATATAGTAATAAATATTTTGAAACACGTTGTCTGGCAGATGGTGTTGTCAAAACGTTTGAAGCTGAAAGTGGAAAACTGGTCAGCACCTTTTACGAACACAAGGGCTGGGTGACTGATTTCATGTATTGGTAAGTTATTATGATACATATATATATATATATATTTGATGTAACTGTCAGTATGCATTGACTTAAATGCCCTGAAGATTTCTCTGTGTGTGTGTGTGTGTGTGTGTGTGCGCGCATGTGTGTGTGTGTGTGTGCGTGTGTGTGTGTGTGTGTGTGTGTGTGTGTGTGTGTGTGTGTGTGTGTGTGTGTAGGATACTTACATATTTTGTGAAAGAACAATGAGAGAAAATGTGTGTGCATGTGAGTGTGTGTGTGTGTGTGTGTGTGTGTGTGTGTGTGTGTGTGTGTGTGTGTTCTGCATGCTTACATATTTTGTGAAGAAAACGGAGACAGAAAATATGTGTGTGTATGTGTGTGTGTGTGTGTGTGTGTGTGTGTGTGTGTGTGTGTGTGCTCATGCGTACATATGTGTTTGTAGATGTCTTACCATTTTATTTTTCTTCCTATCTCGGTTCTCCTCTTATGGTTAGCTTTGGAAACGTACAATGAAGCAGTGTACTTCTGAAAGTATATTTTGAATCTAAGGAGACCATTTGGAAAAAGAATGCTTTGTTATGTTCTTTGCAGGAGTGATACTAAGCTGATGATCTCCTCTGCTAACGATGGTGACTTGATTGCCTGGGTTCTGGAGGTGGCATAAGTGACAAAATTAAGGTGAATGAAAAGAAAGATGGTGTATTTTTTCTTTCTGTTTAAAAAAAAAAAGCATTCTGCACTGACACACACAGACCAGAATACACACACACATATACATGTACATGCATGCATACACACTCAAGCATGCATGCACACACATACATAAAAGCACACAAAGACGTACAGACAGATTCAGACAAACAGAAACAGACAGATACAGACATGCACACTCATACGTCTATGCATGCACACATGCACACACACACACACACACACACGCACACGCACACATACACACACACACACACACACACACACACACACACACACACACACACACACACACACACACGCGCGCGCCACATTCACACACAAACACACACACACACCACATTCACACACACACATACACACGCACTCACACACACACACACACACACACACACACACACACACACACACACACACACACACACACACACACACATACACACACACACCATAACCTGACACATACTACTTACTGATCAAAGCGCATGCAAGTGCATGCACACACACAAACCAAAACATATACTACTCATTGATTGAAGTGAACAAAGAAAGAATCGCTGTCCTCAGATTGGCATGCCAGTGTACTGTATGGCCATCAATCCCCGGCGGCACCAGCTGGTCTGTGGAGTCAACGGCGGCATACGCGTCTACGCCCTCGATGAAGGTCAGCCTGCCTGAGAGCAAGACAAACATTAAACCTTCAGGGTGTCGGAGACTTTATGTTTCTGTGTGTGTGTGCATTTTTATGTGTGTGTGTGTGTGTGTGTGTGTGTGTGTGTGAGGGGATGAATTTATGATCAGGGAATATGAGTCAGTGGTGGGCAAAGTTTGTGTATCAGCATATATGTGAGGGGAGGGGGAGAGGGGAAGTGGGAAATGTAAGAAGGGGTGAGAGGACAAGGCAGGCAAGAGTCGTAGATGTTGGAGAGAAAGAGGGGAGGGTTGCAGGCAGAAGGGAAGGGGGAGATGGTACATGGAGAGAGACAGAGAATGTCAGGGACATGAAAGACAGTGAGCGTAATAGAGATGTACATGAGTGTGTTCTATTGACAGTGCCTTTAACATGTAAGAAAAAGACCATGCTAATGTCTCGTTTTGCTATTATTCACATCATTGTTAGGGTGAATGAAAAACGGACTGCAGCTTTTCTGAAAACATGCCAAAATACAGATTCACAAAATATATATAGAGTAATGCTTGCTGTAATATTTCATGTGATGC
>JADBJO010000352.1:210000-217500 GCA_016801955.1 Conus betulinus | reverse complement strand
TATTGGATGCCTTCACATAGTGGTTCAGCAGAATAAAACATGTCCTTGTTATGTGATCTCTTAATATTTCCTTCATATTTGGAATTCATCTCTGCTTAACTAAATTTAATCATTTGGGGAGGGGGGGGGGGGGGGGGGGGGCAGGGAGGTGGGATGTCACTGTATGTTGCAGTTCCCAGTTAATTGGAACACGCACCCTCGTGGCATTATTTCCTGACATTTCAAAAATTTGGTTTTGAAGTTTACTGTCATTTGAGAGACTGCTGAAATTCATTACATCATGTTTATTGTAATGGGATTGTATGCCTGAAGATCAAAAAGATCAGGGAAGAGAAGTATTTAAGATGAGAAACAGAATCCTGTTGTCACAAGGGTGGGGAGAACAGAAAATTTCTGTACATTATGTTTAACTTGGGAATCCAGTGGAATCGCTAAGATGATGATTTAGGTTCTAGCTGTCTCTCTTTCTTTCACCCAACTTTGTGTTTAGGAATGCAAAAATTTGTCAAGATATCACTGAAATTCTTTGTGTCATGTCTGTCAGGATACTGACAGGCTCATTTGACAAGAGCATGAAGATCTGGTCGGTGGACGGCAAGCTGGTTCACAAACTGGACAACTTCCCTTGGCACTGTGACGGGCATCTGCTATGTGCCCCGCAACAAGACTGTGTGGGTGGCAGGTGGCGCCCCCTATGCCTGGCTCTACGACCCCAAGTCAGGAGATAATGTGAGTGATTCAGGGAACATATGCACCCTTACTATACTTTCAGTTTGACCAAGATGTCACTGTATGCGGGTCAGTCCAAATATGCTACACCACATCTGCTAAGTTTGGAGAGCACACTGCACACAATTTGAAGCTGATGGATAAAATGAATTAATGAGTGAGATGAGAGAATATAAGAAGAGGGTCTCATGCTATGACTTTGCACATGTCTCACCTGCTTATTAGCCTCACCTGCTGGTCAGACCTTGGGTACCTATCAAACATTGTCATTATTATTATTGTTATAGACATCTTGTATGTGTAAGTTTGCATTTTTAAATGTCTGAACCAATACAGAGATGCAGTGACAGAGAAAATTGTGGTAAAATTATGTTTTTGACATTTAGATTTATCCATAATGAAGTTGACAATACTTTCTGTGGAACTTATCACCTTACAGTTCCTTTGGTGGAATTGAATGGGAGAAGGGAGGCGGCGAAGAGGTTGAGTGAAGGAGGGTGTTTCTTTGACTGGTCTATTAGTTCCATTGGAAGCACTTCTCATTATATTGTTGCCAGAATCTTCATCTAAGGTGTTGACGACGTCGGTGAAGTAGTAAAGCATGTGGTGGTCTAACAATTCTTTGTTGTTGTGTGGCAGGTGTCAGATTTTATAGGCACTTTCCAGAACATGGAGGAAGAGAAATATCACCTTCAAGTCCTGAAGTATTTTCCAGAGCTCAGCCAAGCTGTGGGTATGTTGGCTCTCTGCCTCTTCTTGTGACATGTCTCGCTCTTTCTGTCATATGATTATAGGAATCTTTGATGGAGAGAATACATTACAGTAGCTTGGTTTGTGTATGTCTATTTTCATTTCTTTTTTTTACAATATGCTTTTTGATTTGACTAGATGATACCATTTGATCAGCAGTTGCCCACGTAGACTGTTCAGTAAGTTGGTCTAGCTCCGTATCTTATCATGATATTTTGCACGTCTTAGTGACCTTTCCCTCACTTAACAACATTCTGGAATTTGGTTTTGGTAGTCTGTCTAAAACTGTTTTGAATTTGATTTTGGGTTGTCAGTTTAACATTTTGTTTTGATGCTTTATACATTTACTGTAGGACTTGATATTTTGCTTATGACTGTTCTATTTTTACTTAGATATTCAGGGATTGGATCTCGACATTTTTCATAAGATTTCAGCTGATTTTGAGGTGTAGTATTGTAAAATTTGCATTATGTTTGCATATTGATCCTTCCATCAACATCTGGATATGTAGAGATTGTGTTTACACCCACTGCACACATGTTGTTTCCCAGCTACAACCAGCAGGCGGCAGCTGATCGTGTGGAAATACAATACGTCTGGTTGTATCACAGCTCTGAAGTGCACCACTCCACTGGAGAGCCTGTGTTACAGTGAGTGTCAGCTGTGTCCTTGCTGTTGGAGTCACAGGATAGTAAATTGAAGCATACTGAAGACTTAGAGAATTACAGTCTAAAGCTGTTTGTGTTGAAAACTTTGAAGCACATTGTGAACTGTAGATGAGGTTTCATCAAAGTCAGTTATGGTTGTTCAGATTTACAAGGAGTTGGATGTGCACCTGTGTAATATGTATGTATGTATCTCTCTCTCTCTCTCTCTATATGTGTATATATATCTGTATATGTGTAAGTGTGTGTGTGTGTGTGTGTGTGTGTGTGTGTGTGTGTGTGTGTGTGTGTGTGCATGCACAAACGTGAGAGTGTGTGTGTGAATTCACGTCTTGAGAAGATTAAATGGATTTTGATTCGATGTGTATGTACATTGTGTGTGTGTGTGTGTGTGTGTGTGTGTGTGTGTGCGTGTGTGTGTGTTTGTGTAAACATGTATGCATGTGTGTGTGGATTAATGTGTTGAGATGGAATGGATTTTGATTCGACTTGTATGTACATTGTGTATTTATATATTTAGATATGTGTGTGTATGTGTGTGTGTGTGTGTGTGTGTGTGTGTGTGTGTGTGTGTGTGTGTGTGTGTGTGTGCACATGCACTCATATGCATAATGTTGATGATAACGTCTCTTTCCTTTGCAGCATCCAAAATCCCCCATCCTGATATTCAGTGGCGACCATGATGGGGTCATTAGCAAGTGGGAACGCATGCAGTCCAACCACTTCATGTACAGGTCAGACATCCCTGTCAGCCTGACCACACACTGTTCTGGAACATCATGAAATAGCATTTCATCAGACATCCCTATCAGCTTGACGAAACTCGTCTGGGACATCAGCTCAAAGCATATCATCAGACAGCCTATATCATTCTGTCAGACAGCCCTATCGTTTTGTGTGTGTGTGTGTGTGTGTGTGTGTGTGTGTGTGTGTGTGTGTACACGTGTGTACTTGCGCTTATACATGTATATCTATGTGTATGTAGCTGTGCCCGAAAGCATCAGTGATCTTACATTTAAACATGTATTTGGTTGTGTAAATATGTTGTAAACATGACATCATTTGTCATACTCCTGTTTGTAGCTGATTGCATGTGAAGGTCAGTGTAACATGAGAGGTCAGTGTTACACGCTAACTCAATGTAACATGTGAAGTCAGTGTTACGAGTGAAGTGAGAGTTACATGTGAAGTCAGTGTTGCACTCAAAGTCAGTGTTACATGTGAAGTCAGTGTTGTGTTACAGGTGAAACAGTGTTACATGTAAAGTCGGTGTTACATGTGAAGTCGGTGTTACATGTGAAGTCATGTTTGGTTCCAAACTGTCTGACACATCACCAGGTTTAACTTTGGGTATGGAAGAGTTGTTTGTCGTTATCAACTGAGGCATGATTTTTTCCCTGTTGACAGCAAGGAACCGCAGGAGATGTCTGCTGAGATGAAGAGGAAGGGCGAAAATTCAGCCAAAGTTGGAGGCTTTCATTGCTTTTTTTTTTTTTTTGCCTTTCATTTAATCTTCCATGTATATTTCCTTTTCACCAACCTTTCATTTTCTGTTATTTTCCTCCTTATGTTGTACTTTTGGGTTGATCAAGGGAAAGAAATCGGTTATCAGTTGGGAAAGAATGTCACCTCATATGGTAGAAATGTCTATACATCAAACAGTCAAGTGATTGAGATGACTTGATTGCTGACACAATCTTACATACATATATGCATATGTATTTCTGTGTATTTGAGACACATTTGTCAGTGTATGAGTCTAATGTTCTCTGCTTCTGGTATTTTCAAGAATGTTTGGACTTAAGGCTATTGAAGCCCATGAATTTGATGAGTTTGTGTTTTGTCAAGCCTATAAGAAAAAAAAGACACAAACATTTTTCAATTTAAAACAGTATTTGCTTCAGATAGAAATTGATGAATGCTTACGTGAAAAAGAGGTGACGTTCTTTTGCAATCTGGACGGGGGACCGACCTTTGATCCAAGTCGTTTAACCTGTTACCTGACCCTCCTCCATGTCTGGTAGCAAAGAACACTTCATTCTGAGTGACCTCCGGAAGAAGAAGCGCGCAGGAACCAGGATTCGAGAGCAGCTGGAAGGTCAGGAAAACTCACACAAAGACAGCAAAGACGGGGACGGCGGGAACAGCGTGGGTCAAAGGCCAAAGAGCGTTCGGGCGACGCAGAGTCACTACGCCTTTAACAAGCAAGCCATTCCGCCTGTGAGTGGCTCTAACCATGCTAACCACATGTTGCCTCCTCACTACCCATGGGTCTTCAGGTTGTCATGGTTTATGGTCGCACTGCCTGGTGCTCTAATGCTTCTAATCAACATTCTTTTTTTTTAATTTTTTTTTATTAATGAACTAAAATAACTGGGAGTCTTGGAGGTTTAACATGCTGGGAATGGTGGATGATTTAAACAAGAAAAGATATGATGTATCTCTCTTATTAATCTTTTGCCAGAATGGTGTATTGGGAAAAAAAATTGGTAGAAAATGCAATCATTCTAGGCAAATTTATTCGCATTGGTTTTTGTTTTAATTTTCTTTTTTTTTTTTTTTTTTGCTGTCCCATCTTCTCCGCCACACTGCACCTACGTCGCTCATCCTGACTTCCCTCGAGGCAACCTGCCAGAGGAGACACTGCACTGCTGCCGAGTCACTTCGGTGGTGTTCAGTGGCGCCTGTTCTGACCCAATATATGCAAGACACCACCTACTAAGCCTCCTGCTGACAATAATAATTGCTTGGTCGTGGAGCCAGTGGGAGTGAACTGTCCCTCTGGAGGGCGTTTCGATGTCCATCCAATGACAGTTTATTTGCATTCATTGTGGTGAATGATATGTCAGGGAATGAAAGATTTCAGAAGTTGACTTCACTGAATTAATGCCATCCCTTCCCAACTTCACCCCCTTCTCCCACCCCATCTTTAAAAAATAAAATAATCAGAACAAAATTGAGCCCATTTTTCCTCTCCAGCTTTTCCTATGTGAAAGGTGGATAGCTTTGTGTGCATATCATTTTTCTGTTGTTTTTTTTTTTTATTAGCTGTGTAACTTAACATGTTGAAGCTTTAGCTTTTTGCTGATTTTTTTTTTTTGTATTTGTATTGTGAATGGTTCTGTGTGTGTTGTAGAATTTTATTTCACATTCTTTCATTAAAAAGACATTCATTTAATCATGGCAGTTTTGAAAGGAAAGACTGATACAGAATATGTGAGCGATATGTTAGATGGTTTGATTGGCGTTGTGGTGTGCCATCTGATATGCCTAAATTGTTTGTATAGTCTATTTTTTAGTTATTGGCTAGAGGTGTCCCAAAGCAATATGTCAACATACCTGGGAGACAGACTTGCATATGAGTGTTAAAGACATTTTTGTAGACAAGACAATGAGGCTGCAGTGGATATGGAGTCAGTGTAAGTGATCATGCTGGCATTGGGGGGGGGGGGGGGGGGGGGGGGGGGGGGGGGGGATGGGCGACCATGTCTGTTCACTGACAGTTCCCATGAATCTGCTGACATTTAGGACTGTAAACCACAGTCATTGCAGATTAAAAAAAGTATTTATAATAGCTGTGCCGAACAACATATACAAATGAATCACAAGACAAAACACGACATGTTTGATCTTTTCAGCCAAGATAAACAACATTCAGGACAATGAAAATGAAGAATGAATAATCACTTACCTGTGTCAAATTCAGTGCAAGATAGGCTTTGAATCTATTTCGTTGTCTGGAGTGTTGCTTGTCTTGTCTGAAGAAGACCTACGAGGTTGAAACACGTTGTGTTTTGTGTTGTGATTTGTTTGTCAATGTTGTTGGGTGGAGCTGTTATGAATACTTTTTAAAATTTGTTTAGATTTCCGCCTGCAGTCACCTGCTTTGCATCTAACAGTCACCACAGGTTTGGCTGCTGCGAGAGAGAAAATCCAAATTCAGGTCACCACAAGAGCAGGGCGATAAAGTGTTCACAATTTGAGAGTTGGAAAAAAAAAAAAATTGGGATGGTGAAGCTACGGAATTCTGTTTGGGTCAGAGACTACAGGACAGGGCTGAGCTCAGTGCTTCCTTTCATTGCATGCTTTAGACTCTAGTGTTAGCCAGGTATGAGAGAAACAGACATCTGCCATGTTGTTCAGGAAATTTGGGCAACCTTGTGAGAGACCTTTCTGTGCAGTGGAGAGAATCTGATTATTTTCCGTTTGAACTCATAGCCTGCTCAATAACTTTGGGGTAAAATATTGAAAGGGCCAAAAATCCCACCAGTGTGTGTCCTTGATGACACACTGACCTTTGACCTCCCAGCCAGCAAACAGCAGTGCAAACTATTGCATCATGGTGGTCGATATAAAGATTACAGTTAATATCCAGACGCAGGAGCATTTTCCATGCACAAGTGTCAGACAGAATAAAGTTTTCTAAAGAATGGATTTCATGTCCTTAAAATATCAGATTTTATTTGCGTTGTCTTCATTTTCAAGTCATATACATTTTGTAACTCTCCCTCCCCCCGTTTTTTTGTTTTTACTTTATTCTCCCTGTCTTGTCTTTTTTCTGCTGTTTCTTCTCTTATTTACACACCTTTCTGTTTTCAGTATGACTCATTGTTATCTACATTGATTTCTTTCATTGTACATTTCTTAAAACTGATTGACAAGTGCGTGAAGGAATCTGATAGAATGCATTACCTGAGGACCATGAAGAACTTGCCTTTAGTGAATGTTAAACCAGAGTGACAAGCTGTGCATGTGTTTCCACTGTTAAAAGTTTGGTGTGTCCACATCAGCTGTCCATCCACAATCACCCACACACCACCATCCTGAAAATCGTCTTCATCGAGAGCCTGGACTACATCCTGGCAGCCTCTGAGGACAGTACATCTGTGGGTATACCGTGTTTGTCTTCTCTCCTTTGATTGAAAGTGGCGCTTGAAGGGCATTTAGGCGAACTGACTGAATACATAAGGCTACGTGGAAAGATAGAAACAGGGTTATCAAGAATAAATACATTTTACTTGTAATGGAAGAAGACAGTTTTTTAACAAGCAAATATAAACATGCATGCATGTTTATATGCAGAGACATACTCACAGACGTATACAGACACGGACACACACCCACAGGCACACACAGACACAGACACAGACAGACACAGACAAACACACACACACACGGACACACACTGACAAAAAAACAACAACAAAAAAAAAACCCCACACAGACACACACTGACAAAAAAAAAAACCCCCCCCCCCCCCCCCCCCCCCCCCCCCCCGACATGCACACATGCGTTTGCCTCAAACAAACATTGCAGACATGTGTGCACACACATACAAACATACCGAAGTCATC
>JADBJO010000352.1:137500-207500 GCA_016801955.1 Conus betulinus | reverse complement strand
TTGGGTATATCTTTGCTTCTTGTTTTGATGCTAGAATCTCAACAGTGTTGATGGAATGCAAGCAGTGGAAGTGTTGTGAGGATTGTTAATGAATGTATCTTTGTAGTAAACATGTTTAAAGAGAGCAGGGATGATATCAAGTCCCAGCAGCATTACACACACACACACACACACAAAATGTGAGGGGAAAAAGATCAGGGAAATCAACAGTATGGTCACATATTGATGAATTGGAGGAAAAATGTCAGAAACTGGTGTGGTTTTTGTTTAGAGTAAGCAGCTAGAATGGCAGACATAAATATCTAATCGAGAGATAATGTCACTGAAATGTCAGTGTGTGCTGTGGAACACTCCTGCCAGGGAAGCTGAGAAGACTGTGGGATTGTGTTTTCAGTTGACGGGGGCTGGGATCGACGTATATGCCTGTGGGACATTGAAGCTGGCAGGTCAGTGTTGTGCAATGCACAGATTGAACAAAACCTTTGCCATACAGTCCTTCCAATGAGACTATAAACCCAGGTTCCGTGTGCGAACGCTCGCATAACATCTTGCACACACGTAAAATCCCATCACCAACTTTGGGAAGAGAAGGCCAGTTTGGCCGTTGGTATGGATGACATGTTACACATAGCATGCACCCTGCGTGAGAAATTGAAAGGATGAAGGAAGTAAGGATATTGAGTGAACGATATTGGACGACATTGACTGAATGACACAGGAAATGACTGAATGAAGCGTCAGCTGGCAGCTCTTCAGTCGGCATTACCCAGGTAGGCAGCCCACTGGGTAAACGAGTGTGAATTGTAAAGCGCTTAGCGCTTGGTCTGTGTAGGCAAGAATAGGCACTATATAAGTCTTCATTATTATCATTATTGTTAAGACCTGTCAGTGTTTGTGTGTTTGCATGTGTGCCTTTGTTGTGCATACATACTTTTGCATGTTTGTTCAGCGTGTATGTATGCTTATAAGCGTGTGTGTATTGTGCATATTCTGTTACAAGAAAGAATCACTATTGGTGCTTCAGAATTGTTTCTAAGTTTCCACGTTTTTAAGAAAATGGTCATTTGAATCCAAGTGAAATTGGTGAATAAATCAGCAGTAGAATTCTCTGCTCTTGTCAGTGTTATATTTCTCTTTTTCATCGCCAAAAATAAGCGGAAAATTTGTGTTGATGAAGAGGTTTGTTATTCTATCAGGCAGGGAACGAAATGTTTGTCTGTTGCCCACCATTGTGTCTGTACAGTCTAAAGGAGGTCTGTTATTCTGTCAGAAAACGAGATATATATGTTTATGACTCGCTACTGTGTCTGTGTAGTGTGGAGGGTTTGTTATTCTATCAGGAAATGAAATTTATGTGTATGACTCATCATTGTGTCTGTACAGTCTGAAGGAGGTTTGTTATTCTGTCAGGAAATGAGATGTGTGTCTATGACCACCATTATGTCTATGTAGAGTGGAGAAGGTTTATTCTTTTAGACAAGAAATGAGATGTATGTGTATGGCCCTCCATCGTGTCTATGCAGTCTGAAGGAGGTTTGTTATTATATCAGGAAATGAGATGTATGTGTATAACCAATCATTGAGTCTGTATAATCTGAAGAAAGTTTTTTATTCTATCAGGAAATGAGAGGTATGTGTATGGCCCATCATTGTGTCTGTATAATCTGAAGAAGGTTTGTTATTCTATCAGGAATGAGATGTATGTGTTTGACCCATCATTGAGTCTGTATAATCTGAAGAAGGTTTGTTATTCTATCAGGAATGAGATGTATGTGTATAACCCATCATTGAGTCTGTATAATCTGAAGAAAGTTTGTTATTCTATCAGGAAATGAGATGTACACGTATAACCCATCATTGTGTCTGTGCAGTCTGAAGGAGGTTTGATATTGTGTCAGGAATGAGATGTATATGTGTGTATAACCCATCATTGTGTCTATATAATCTGAAGGAGGCTTGTTATTCTATCAGGAAATGAGATGTGTATGTGTATGGCCCTCCATCATGTCTGTGCAGTCTGAAAGACGTGTGCCGCCAGCCTGGGACCCTCTGCCCCAGCCCACACACTGGAGGTCATGTGTGACGGAATCATCACTGACATGGCTTACTCACCCAGGAAGTGAGAGACGTTGGACACTTTGGGGTGTAGTGCCAGTGGGGGTTGCTGTGGGGGCTGAGGGTTGAGCGAAGAAGAGGGGTCGGGAAGGGATGGGACTTTGAGAAAATTGGACTGTTCAAAATGTGTGCATTTTAACAAATTTTTTTCATGGTTCATGAATGTGTTTTCACAAGGTCGTTACGAAGAGTTACTGTTTTCTTAATTGTGGGTTTTTTTTGTATGCGTAAATAATGTGAAGTGATGTTATATTCCTGTGTGTACATAGCTTTATTTGGAAACTCAGTTGACATTATTCTCACTTGTATGGTATCTTTTCCAGTTTGATTATTATTTGTATTGGTACAGTAGATCATGTCTATACAGTGTATGCAGTGAAGGATCAGTTTCAGAGGAAGAATGCATAGGGAAATTAAAAAAAAAAAATGATGACAGTTTATGTAATGATTTACGTGCATCTTTTATCAAGGCACATTAACACAGAATCAGTAAGTAATGACAAAAACGATAAGAGACACATGATAAAATGGAAAGAAAGCCACAGAAAACGAATCCTTCATTCAGATCTTTCTACAGAATTACACAACCGTCTGTTAACTGACGTTGCTGGGGTTGGTTTCAGCAACGAATTTGCCTACTCCTCCAGTGATAAGATGGTCTACATACGCAAGTTCAACACAGTGGGAGGGCGCATGTCGCTGATGAACACCCTGCAGGGCCACGAGGCGGAGGTGACGGCGGTGGAGTGGAGCCGAGTGTACAGCAAGTGGATCACAGGCTCCGAGGACGGCACTGTGCGCATCTGGGTCAGTGGCACCGTTGGAAGAGGATGGTTGGCTGGCTGGATGTTGGCCCTTTATCGTTTTATTTGCATAGGGGTAGCATATTTCCAGGTTATGTGATTTTGCTTTGATAGTGGGTCTAGTTTTTTTTTTTTTTAGCTTAGTGCAGTCTTTAGTGCAGGATCTGTGAGTTGTTTAGAATGGAAATTTCTGTTTTTCAAGAAATGGAGTCTGAGCTGTCTTTCATGCTTGCCACCTCTTGCACCACCCCCACCTCTTTCCTCTTCTTAGTTTTTTTTCTTCAGTTACAGTTATCAAAAATGGCATTAAAAAGAATTCAGTGTCAGGGGTTTGGTTGATCAGTGACACCGTACATGAACTCTCATTAGTTGAGATAATCATTCTGAAATGTATTGTTGCTTTCCTGATAAAAGAAATTGCTGCTTGTATCACCGTAGAGTAAGTTCGATAGTACTTGATGAGCAGGTGACTACTACCTCTTGGCCTGTGATTAACTGCGCCAACAGACATGAGTTTGCAGAGAACTTGTAGAACCAGGCTGATCATTGACAAATTATCAGAGTACTGGGGACTTGGGTCAAACACCATACTTCAACAACCATAGCTGACCACTGGAATAATGATTAACAAAACAAGGCATCAAATCTTATCAGAGCAACACTTTTGTCATCAGAAAATGAGAAACCACATTTCAGAAAGGAAAACAGACAAGGTATTAGCAAGCTGTCACTGATAGAAATGATGCTACATCTGCCACCCCCTCCAGTATTACCTTATCCTGCCATACCTCCAAGTCTAGAGGAATGTGTGTGCATGTGGTGAGTGTGTGTGTTGTGTGTGTGTGTGTGTGTGTGTGTGTGTGTGTGTGTGTGTGTGTGTGAGTGAGTGTGTGTGTGTGTGTGTGTGTGTGTGTGTGTGTGTGTGTGTGTGTGTGTTTCTCCTGTGTGACTTATGCCATGGTAACAGGATTTGATCCTAATTTTCATTTGTTTTTTTTGTTTTTGTCTGCTGTCTGTTTCAATTTTCAAAGCATGCGTCATGCATGGATCAGTCAACAGCATTGTTTGACATCACATCACCCACAGAGATATCACAGAGACACAGTAAATACATCTGTAACAGTGATCATACTAGCATTGTTGTAGTGACAGCAGTGAAGCACAAGTCTTTCAGACTGAAGCCGACAAAATCAGCAGGGGCAGATGATTGGAGTATTGTGCTTTGCTGTGTCGGACAGAGTGGCTCAGGAATGAACGAATGTGAACAAGTGCTGAGCGTCAACAGAGGGGTCACCTGCCTGTGTGTGGACCAGACCATCGGCAGTATTGTGGTGGCCATTCAGAACAACATAAGGTAAGGAACCAGCCAAGGGTGTGTAGTGGTTAGCATTATGAATCGGAAACCAGGAGCATGAGAGTTTGATTCCCATCCACACAGACTGGATAACATTGCATGATTTCCTGGCTCATACCCAAATTTCTCGGTGAGAAGACTTTTACTGCAGAATGTGAATGCCGGTCATTTCATGGGCATGTTCTTTGAGAGAAGCCCGGATTTCCTGCAGTGTCCAGTGGGACTAGTATATATGACGAAGTTAAACGCGCAGAGTATCTCAAACCAAAATGGCAGGGATGGTCACAGATCTTAAGCAGGGATGGTTACAGTTGTGAAAATTGATATACAAAGTACACCCGGTGAAATTAAGTGCAGAGTAGTGTCTCAAACCTAAATGGCAGGCAGGGATGGTTACTGTTGTGAAAGTTAACAAAGTATACTTGGTGAAATTAAGTGCAGAGTAGTGTCTTAAACCTAAATGGCAGGGATGGGTACTGTTGTGAAAGTTAACAAAGTATACTTGATGAAACCAAGTGCAAAGTGATGCCTCAAAACAAAATAGCAGGGACGGTCACAGGTATAAGTTAGTATACGAGCAAATGCTGTGAGTACAGAAATCATTCTCACTGGTCATGGGAAGGAAAATAAGGTAATGAATTATGTGGTGTTTTGCCCAATGTACTGTGCAGCATTGCAGTGCTCCCTTTAGTGGGTTGCCTCTTTGCAGCACAACATTGATAGTTCCCTATGGGATGGTGGTACTTATGCAATGTTACAATGTGGGTACAGAACCTGAAAAAAACGGACATTGGAAATTGGGAGCTTTAGATACCAGTCTGATTGTTGGCCAATGTAGAAACTTTCTAAATGATTGCAACTCTGTCTTTTTTTCTTTGGTTTGTATGCATAGCGTTCATTTCAAAAGTCACATTTTTAAAGCACTGTGTCCCTTTTGCTCATGTCTGAAGGTCAAAGTGTTGACAGCCCTGTGCGTGCACCATTGTTAATGACTGTTGCAGAGTGTATGACCCAGAGTTTTATCGCCTGGTGCAGAGCAATCTGGGGCATGCTGACTCTGTCCGCAGCATTATCCACATACCAGAGAGAAATCAGGTCACAGCCCTCTTGTTTTAGTGTGCGTGTGTGTACAAGTTTTTGTGTGTGCTTGTTGTGTGCGTGCGCGCATGTGTATGTGAGCATAGTTGTGAATGAATGTGTGTGCCTGTGTGTATCTGCCTGCATACACATGTGATTATAGTGGTGAGGTATGTGTGTGAGAAAAATTGTTAGTTGGTGCCATATTCTTGGCAGCATAGTTATCTTGTTTGATTGTAAATTTCTAGACACTACATATCTAGTTCCACACATTTTATGTCACATTTCAGATTAAAGAAATCCAGTCAGTTTCATTTGCTCCACACTTAAAGTAAATACAGTTTTGATGAACTTTGAGAACTATTTGAATTATTATCAAAGTTAAGAAGCAGGGCAATAGCTAGTAAATCAAAAAGTTCTCAGTCTGTTAGCAAACCTCATGCCGCACAGCAAAGCATCATTCAGTTTCATGCCATGTGGGATGCTGTGGAAACTAGATGATGATGTACGTACGTTCATATACACTGTGCAGTACGTGTCCTGTTCATGGGACAACACCATCCGGGTGTGGAACGCCTGGAAGATGCCCCGCACCAAGCGCACCACCACCAAGACAGACAAGAAGTCGACGCGCCGGGGCAGCAAGGTGCTGAAGGGAAGCGAGACCTTGCCCAGGGCAGCAGAGGACGCGCCAAAGGCCTCAGGAGGGTCGCTGCCCAGTGTGACCGAAACCGAAGCAGAACCATCAGAGGCAGACAGTCAAGCAACGGTCACCATCACTGTGGACAAAGCGGCTGATGAGGAGGCAGTGTCCAGCGGATAAAGGTGGCCATGTGCGGATAGCCCACAGTGATCTCTTGTCCAGGTCCAGGTCTTTGGAGCCTTGGTGAACACTGTGACCAGTGTGGAAAGCTGACAGTTGATCTGGAATGGTGCATCGTGTCAGTGTGTACAGTGGTTCTTTTACTGGAGTATACAATGCTCTCCCACAGTGTGTACTTCCTAAACTAGCTGTGAATTCTGAGAGCCTTGTATGTTATGAGAAATGAAGTTTGGAGGTGTCAGAGAATTCAGACAGAAGATAAGCTTAAACTGTCATTTTTGCCTGTATTATCATATGAAAATAGGCTTAGATGGAATGATTAAGAGGTATATTGGGGTTCTTAACATACTGGGTAGTGAACAAACAAAAGTAAAAGAACACCACAAATATGCTTAAATGTAATTATTGTTAAGAGGTATATTGGCGTTCTTCACATACTGGGTAGTGAAAAGTCAAAAGTAAAAGAATACCACAAATTTAAGTTTACAGAAAACTGCAAATTCACTCTTATTTTCCTTGATTTGTCCCTGTCTCACTGGATGATTCTGAGGTTGACTGATCTAGTACAAAATCCATCTCGAATCTCTGTATATATTTGGTTATATTTAGATCTTCTTCATACTCACAGAGCATATTCCAAGTCGGATCCTTGGATACTAAAGCAGGAACCTGACAAAATCTGCTGTTTAAAAGTTTCAAAGTAATTTTTTCCTTCGAATTTTTATGGAGGTTCAAACAAGGTGTAACAACTCGAGGAGTTTCAAAGAGATTCTTGGAGTGTAAGAATCCTGCTCGTCTTGCCGACCGTCATCAGATGTAAGAAAAAGAATCGTAAACATCATAACAATGGAATGACTTTATTTTCATCAGGGTGCATGTTTGAAAGGAAACTGGCATTGCAGACATGCTTCCTAAAAACTGCTGTGTTCTCTTTTCAGGGGTTTTCAGTGTTTATACATCGAGTATGTTTTGTATGTTTCTTGCTTTAAAAAGCAAAAAATTGTTATCACTTTAGGATGAAATGTGTATGACGAGTTCAAAGCCAAAATAATGTTGTGATGTTCACACGGCCATTGTGGTTGTGAATAATTTCAGGTGCATAGTTTCCATTGTGTTTGTCTGTGTGACAAAAGTTCAGAAACTTGCATTGTCCATAAAAAGTCATTCACCTATGGTTTGGTGTACACCCTGGTGAAACTTAGATCCACTTGTTCACCAGATTGCCACTGTCAGACTTTCCCATGCCAAAATAGCAGGAGTGAGGCAAACCTCTCCTCAGCATTATCCAGAAAACTCACCGACAACCCTTGTCACTGGCTTTCACACATGCTGCTGCAGGTTTCAGCTCCAGTGAATGACTTCTGTTACATCTGTATACTATTTATGCTATTCTCATGTCCCCTCCCCTTTCGTTTGTTCCAATGCTTTTATGGTCCCTTTCCTTGCCACCTTTTCCATGCAAAGCCCACCCCTCTATCGTTAAGCATTCTTCTCCCTGATATTATTCCTTCCCCTCCCCCCCAGCTCCCCCTCTGCTTAAAAAAAAAAACCCCAACAAACAAAAAAAAAAAAAAAACCACCCTCAGCACCACTTCCCCTCCTGTTATCTTTAGAATTTTTACATTAAAAAAAAGGCAACCATACCCACTATGCACTCTTGGTACTACTTGCTAGTATGCTTACTTACATCTCATCATTTCCACCTGCCTCTCTCTACCTTACTCTTTTTACAAAAACAGCATTTGTATAACTGCAGCTCTGTGATAATCGCTCAGCAAGCTCAGTTTTAGGGGATCAGTGTTGACTTTGTTATCCAGTTCATGTTCTTTGTGTGAAATGAATATGAAACATTGGGTGAACATTAACAATGGAAAGGAGAAATTTTATTTGTGTAATAGTTTTGCAATGTACAAATTGTATTAACTTATAATCCACACATTTTCACAGTTTTATTGTACCTGACATGTGCAAGCTGTATGTGTGTGTGGGTGTGACTGTGCGCGTGTGCATGCAAGGTTATTTTGACGCTGACTGTCTCGTCTTTTTTTTTTTTTTCAATCACAAACACTGGAACAACCAAACTTTGAATATCCACATGACCTTTTGAACCATCCCCTAAATGAATGCATCACTACACGGTAAAGCAAGAAATCTATGATCTATGGCAATGTTTTCAATATTACAGAATTTGTCATTGTTGTTGTCAGAAATTGTGAATGGAAATGACATCAGGGTGGAAGGGACAGCAGCTGTATCTTTCCTTGTTTTCCCACCGTTTGCTACAGTGGGAATCCCGTTTCCTTGCACAGGTAACTAACCTCTTCCAGAGAGACCTGTTCAGTTGCCTGGGCTGCCCTCTCAAGTTAACCACTGATGCCAGTGTTTATTGTCTGCTCTTTTAGTTAGGTTGGTCTGCCTGCACGTAGGTTTTGCTTCAAGCAAACACACGTGTGTGCTTCAAAGTTGATAATTTGACTCTATCACCAGGGAAGTGCGGTGAACAGACTGGTGTACCCAAAATCTGCTACTGGTGTACATTTCAACTAAAAATGACCATATTTTGTGTGAAATGAGTGTACACATCCTCCACATTTTTGTTAAAAAAGAGGGGAGGTGTAGGACTTCCATTGTTATCTTCAAGGATCACACGACAGAGGGGGTAGACAGTACAGAGACATTTGACCATATGATACTTAATGTAACAAAAGGTTTCTCCCAGTACAAGTTGCTTTTAAAACCGATTCGTCTGTGTTACTCTTCCACAAATTCTGGCTCTCTTGCCAGATTTTTTTGTTGACATAAGAATCTGTAGTTTCTATTATTGTTCAAACATCATCTAGAAGCAAGTTCATGCATACAAGTTAGTGAGAGTTGTCGCCCTTTGGTCAAAGCACCTAAACAAAATGGTTATACACTGGAAGTGAAACTACTGCACAAGAACTTCCTCCTGAGATTTTTATGAAACTTTTTTTTTTCAGTTTGTCATATTCATTGTATTTTTGCCCCAAATGGGTACAACATACAGCGAAATTATAGGGATAAACAGATCTGGGTGAACAGACAGACAGTCTGTGACCAGGCGGCAGACACAGAGCCAATCAGACCAACAGGAAGAGATGAATGCCTTCAAGACACACAGTGGGACTCCAGCTAGCAAAAGAAAGATAAACTAATCCTTCCCCACTACATCTTTGGTCACAGTTTGTTGTTGTACTCATTCACAAAAGATTTGCTGAACAATCTTTTATGCAAATATTGTAATAGATAGTAACTCATATTTCTAGTAAGATGATACCATTAAATGCAGTTTTGACAAAAATGAATTTCTTACCAAGTTATCTGCCACACATAAGTATTGCATTCCAAAGTTAGCAAAGGTGATGATTTCATTGTTTGTGTCGAGTCCAGCCTGTGAAGTGACATGAAAGCAGCAAATCAAACAGCCTTCCTTGTTGCCACAATAACAGCTACCTGTTGATAACAGAAAGCATTATGTTCATTGCCCCTTATGTTTTGATCTCATTGTACCCGTTGTTTGTAGGCCCAGAACGCATTTTGATTGCCACAGAGTGTGCAAGTTTCATCACCGACTCGAAGATGATGGAGAGCTTATTGGACACCCACTCTTGTTTGGAATGGTCTATCCCGAAAATACTGCACAGACCTCTCTTGCTGTTCTGTTGAGGAAAGCAGACTAGAAACTTCAAGTTATTATATAATGATTGGGCATAGCTGAAGCTGGTGGCCGTCAATGAGTTCCATGTGAACTCCTGACTTTCGGGTCCACTGAAATGGCCAAAGCAGATCGCCAGTTATCCTGTAGCCATACAACCTCATACCTTCTTTTCAGTGTCAGGTTTCAGAGGAAAAACAAAACCAGAAGCTCACAACAGTTTTGTCCTCTTGACAAAAAATTGGGGCCCATTCGAGCAAATGGGGCCCATTCGAGTCTTTGAGAATAGTGACTCAATTGTTGCACAAACTGGTCATTCAGATGGGACCCACTGACGCTGTTGACATTCTGACATTTCTTTTGACTTATTCTTTGTTGGCATATCATGTTATCAGCCATGTGTGTAGCATATTGTGATAATCATCTGAACAGCAACACTTTCACAAATTTGAAGAATGCATGTTATGGTCTAGATTGTTGTTGATTTCCAGTGCATGAATGTGAATGCCAATGTACACGAAAACATGATGTGTATGTTTTAATATATATATCAACATTTATCTTGTTCATCTTTTGCAACTATTGTGCTATGCATTTCACATGACAGTCTTTGTTGTGTTATAGCGTTCTGTGATACAAGATTATTGATATAAAAAAAAAAAAAGACGAGACGAGAACACCTGGAAATGAATAAACTGTTTCATGGAAAATTCAATGTGGGTCATGTATTTGTTGATATGAAAATATAGGTCGGCGAGATACGGGCTCAGTCCAAACTCACATCTTTGTCAGTCCCTACATCTAAGAAATTGTACACACCATCTTACAAAGTATTCAGGAAAGACTTGAAATGCTTTCATAAATTTGCAGGTTTGTGTAAGGTTGAAAAATTGCCCTTGATTTGTTGATGACAACTGTGAAAGCCCAGTTTTCATCTGGAAAGTCATACGTTTGGATATGTCCTAGATCAAGGAAAACTGATAAGACATTCCAGAATCTACAGGACAAAGAGTCAAGATGCTTAAATTTTCACTACATTCTACTTTCATTAAAAACGACTGTCACTGGCAAGCTGTACAGAACTGAAATAAATCATGTCACTTTTTATTTCAAAGAGATAGCTCAAGGAAAATCAAATGGGCAATCTATAGAACAAAGTGAAAAGAAACTGGGGGGAAATTTTTTCCCCACCACTTGTTTGCAATAATACAACACACAAAAAACAATATGGATTGTTGCTGGAAAGTTGTATAGGTCTGAAACAAATCATTTTTTTTTTTTTTTTTGGTTTTTTTGGTTTGTTTGTGTTTTTTTTTCCCCCCAGAACAATAGCTTGTAACTGAGTCAGATTTGGGAGGCTTAAAATGAGCTAATTTTGCTGGCTTAATCAGGTGTTCAGGGCTTGCTGATGTATGCAACGCTGTGACTACATTTCGTCCTACGGTTTGATCGTAAAGAAGTCTTGGTTAACTTGACTTTCTCCAGACCAGCATCCACTGCCTTGACAACAACTTTTTTCTTCAGCAGCTTCGTTTGAAATTAATCAACATTTAGTTCCCTGAAAGATGTTTGAGTAATTCGGCAGGAATCACAATGAAAATCCATTAAAGCAGATAACTGATGTAAACACTGGCTGCTGTGTTCAACTTGGTGAAAAATCATTTGGATGAGGTGCTGATGTTTCTGTTATTTTCAAGAATAGCTGGTTGAGCATCTGATGCTTAGATGGGTCTGTGGAGCCGCATGACTGTTTTTGCCTGAAAGGACAAAACGCGTCAAGCAGTCAGGATTTACATCCTTTGTAAATTCCCAAACGCTCGAGACAAAACACACAACATGGGTTCCAAAACTGTATTCTACATACCATGGTGCTACAAACTGGTATTTCCATCACAAAACATCAAAGGGTAAAAGCATTTCTAACTTCTCCACTTACTCAGGGCATGTATATAAATCATCTGAGGTGAGAATATTTCAGCAGAGACTACTGTCGCCACACATCGCTCAATGCATGTTCATCGGGCTTGAAGCAGTGAAAAAGGCAAACCCCAAATGTACTGATGTTAACGAACTATTTCTCTCTCCTAGATGTGAAGCATTACATAAGGGCAGAGACCACATGTATGATGAAAGGATGTGAATAAAGAGGAATGAAATACAAACTGAACAATGTTTTCTTTCCCACCAGATGTTCATGCTTCTGGTTATTCCATCATCATGCTGGATGACTTTTAAAGATTTTAGCATTAATTACAAAATGCTGGGCATTAACTGAACATCTTCTGCTGGATGTTGGTTTGTGTGTACACATGAAGACATACATACACATTGTCCTTCAGAAACACACTGCATTACCATAAAATCAGCATAACTTTAAAACCCTACATACACACATCATAATCTGGCACTATGAAGAACTTCGACTAGAAGCATCTGCCATTCAATAGCGAAATGAAAAGAACAAGAAAAATCTAGATAGTTTTGCAGTCTACATCAACAAATCACCGAGACTTTGCATGCGCGAATGCGATGCATATAAAATGCATTTAAAACCAATCTTAAAAACACATCTCTTTCAGTGTAACTGGTTTATAGTTTTTGTTCCACAGCAGACAACCTGAGACATGAAGACTAATGGTGGAACAATCATAACTTCGTTTGTTTTGAAAATTTTCCCATGGAAGATTAAAAAAAAAATCCACTCACAAAAACTGAACTACAATGGAATGCTTTTTGTAAATTATCTGTTATATGCTGTCCCCTTACCTGAGTAATATTTCAATTTAATCATTGAGCGAAACCAAAAGAATTGGTCTGTATTTGTCTTGGTGCAAATCTTTTTTTTTGTCCGTCTATATCATAAATTAAAATTCCTCTCTGCAACATTAGTATACCATGAAGTATGCAAGTTCACCCTGCTAACATTTACTGAAATCTATTCTTCATGAAGTTGAACTGAATCCCCCCTTTTGAGTTTTCTCATTTCAAAATCATAGCATATCTCTGCAGAACAAACGTGACAGTTATCATTCCTGTTTACTGATCATTTTATAACTATAATGGAAAAGAAAATTTGCAAACCAATAGCACCACCATGTCAACATACAAGTCAAGATTATCTGAGAAAAACCCAGTCATACATAAAAAAAAAGAGGACATGGGTTAAAATGAAAGTAATGCAGCACTTTGGTAGCAGCAAGAAACAGCTCACCACAGAGGGAAAGAGACAAGTAAGGAAAAAAAATGAGAACTGTAGACAAAATGTTACAAAACACGATACGGAGACACACACCATGACGGCACAGACAGAGGAAAGCGGACAGTACAAGAATGATTAAGACAGAAAGATTGTATTAAAGAACAAATTATTGCGAATCTGTTCTCCACTACAAACAAAATAAGACACAGACAAAAAGCAGCAGCAGCGGAGGAGGCTACGCGTTTACCCTGGGTTACAAATCAAGGCACATCAGTACTCGCAAACTACTCGTACTTTTCCATTCACACACGCATCGTATGCCTTCAACATGTACATCTGTGGCTCAATGCCAAGTACCAAACTGACAAAGAGATTCAGCATTTCAACAACAACAAAAAAAAGCACCGATTACACACTTTACAAATGCAGCATGCATGATGAGATAGAGGCGTGGAGGTGTAAGGGGGGGGGGGGGGGGGGGGGGGGGGGGGGGGGGAACGGGTGGGCAGTAACAAGAAGAAGAAAAGAGAAATGCATACTATATTTTTTTTTTTTCTTTCAATCCATCCATGCAATAAAATTTCAGCAAAACAAATGCCCTCAAAGGCAAGACAGTAGTGATCAGAGCAATCATCAAAAATAAAATCAATGCAGATCTAGCTGAAAATGCGTTAAATTACAGAGATATCAACAGGATAGTTTTGTCTGAGAGATCCTTTTTTTACAGAGAAAACAAACCCCCCAAAATGAAAGAGTAACTATATCCGATATCAAAAGTTTGAGTAAAAACTGAAATGACGAAAGCTTGTCAGGCAGGAGCAGAAACATTCACAATGGTGACGCATAACTTATACAGCAGATATATACACAGATCTGTTATTCAGAATCAGGTCAACTGGCAAGACGATCCTGAACGTGGACTTTTGTTTTCCCATGGAATGGCTGATGAACAGGGTACTAGCAGGCATGTGTGCAGGCATAATGCGGAGGGAGAATGGACTTAAGAGGGATGTAGTTCATCAAAATGACCAATGCTGTCCATGTTGGACTTGTTCTAATCCACATTCTGTACAGGTATTAAACAGTCTGCAAGGTTTTATAAAAGATTAATACAAAGGGGGAAAAAGGTATACTAGTTACTTTAGTCCACATTAGACAATCGCCTCATAAATTAATCTGGATATATTTTTCATGGGAAAGGAAACCCTTTGAATGAAGAATGGCCAAGATATAAAGTCTGAGAGTCCAGCTGACAGCGTTTGATCTACAAACACACCTAAACTAGGTGTGATCCAAAACATTCAATCCCCTATTTTGTTTTTGTTTAGGTATCCATGAATATAACATTACAACACTGGCGTACTGTTTCATGAAATGCTGCCCCTTTCCACTTGTGCTGGTGTCTTAAAAAGATAAAAGCAACATTTCCCACATTTCTTTGGGTATGGCATGCCGACATTTCTTTGGATTGGATATGATGAAATAAGAAAAAAATGTGTGGGAGCTGTGTTCTGAAGTAACAGTTCCACCTGATGATCAGCCCCATCAAAACCCTTCTACCACAACAGCAGGACACATGGCCTCACATCATCGGAATATATGTGGCCTGATTCTATTTAAATGCTTTAAAGTATCCATAAAAACTGACATAAAAACCGACCAATGGAAGTATTCAGCTGACAACGATGGTACGTCACCATGTTCAGGACCCCAGCTATCACACAACTACGCATTCTGTCAAACAGATCAAAATGTCTGTGGCCAGAGTCCACCCTCAAGGCTGCAGCTGGACAGTTCTGAACGTGGAAGAAACACATCGAAGGCTGACAGAAGTCCGTGAGAGAGAATCACTTTTCAAGCTGTTTCCCGTAAAACTTCTTGTTCAGCAGGAAGATCAAGAGGTTGACGTTGACCTTGGCGCGGTTGAACATCTTCATGACGGCCACCCCTTCGTACTGCAGCTGAAGCAGGTCCTGGAACACACAACACATGTCTCTGCACAGTTCACTGCACATCTGCTTTCTTTCCTCAGGGCAGCACTGACCCTGTGGTCTGAATGCTCCACTCTCAGTCTGAGGGACACGGGTTCAAGCTCAGGCTTCACCTTACAGGTGACGTGTGGAGCGAGATTTTTTCCATCTTGCAGGTCAGTGTCTGTGTTAGTGACTCGCCTGCCTCTAGTAAGCAGTCAAACTTGTTACTGTAATCCATGTAAACACTGGCTAGGCTATGGAATCAGAGCAAATATCCCGCATGCACCAAGCTAGCTGGACAGCAGAGCAATGACCCTGTTGTTCATGACATAGGACAGTGTTTGTCAACAAGCCCCTCAACCACTTCTGGCAAGGCCTGGCATGAGGACTCATTCGAATAACACATCATCCCACTTCTACTGACCGAACTCAGATTCTTAAACGTTCAGGGGACGTAACTGTTTTCCTCTTGAGGGCAGCCTCATCTGGCTGTCCACAGGGTTTATTACAGTGAAGAAAGAACTTATTACAGAACATAATGCAATCAGAAAATCATTAGAACTTATTACAGAACATAATGCAATCTGAAAATCATTAGAACTTATTACAGAACATAATGCAATCAGAAAATCATTAGCACTTAGTACAGGACATAATGCAATCAGAAAATTATTAGAACTTAGTACAGAACATACTGCAATCAGAAAATTATTTCATTCTCTCAATTTGAGACTCGAAAAACAGTCAGCATACTACATAATGTAACACTGAATGTTCTGATTAAAAAAAAAAATTCTGACTGGACAGAAAGTCAGCAAGTTGTGATTTCAATTTGGAGAACAGAGAATGAGAGACAGGTTGGTTGAGACAGCGAGGAAGAGCACGTTACCTGGAAGACAAGCTCCACCCTTGTCCATAGCCACCCCCATGAACTTGGCACTGACGTCAAACACTCCAGGATTTTCCGTTGCCGCAATTTCAAAGAGAACATGCTTGAATCTGAAAGATGAAATAAAGGTCCACAATTCTTAATGACTTTTTTTTTGCTACAGACCTAATTATCAATAAATTCAAAATAACAATTACAAGGGGGGAAAAATCTGTAATTATTTCATTAAAAAAAATGAAATGGTGAAGTTCTGAGGATGAAGCAATGACAGGGGAATAAGAGACTTTAGGTTAAAATCTTTCATGGGTTGGGAAGTTTCTCCCTGTCCATCAAAAACCTTCCACTGTGGCCTGGATGCTAGTCTTTCAGACGAGACAACAAACCAAAATTTTGCATGCACCAGGTACTTTGCACACATGGAAGAATTCATAGCAAGAGTGTATTCTTACACAATGGAAAGTACGCTGCCACTGCTGTGCTGATAAATCAATCTGACATAATGAAATCATCTTTTTTCCCATGAAGGTGAATGGGTGGGGTATTTGGAGGAAGGAGGGAAGGAATGTGAGTAAGGAGAGGTGGGTGGGCAAAGGGGGGTAAATGTCCCATCATCCATCATAATTGTTCACACAATATTCAGATTAATTATTTTGGCTTCAACTGAAGGAAAAACAATGAGTGTATTATCTACAGATGTTGTTGATGACATTCACCAAACTCCAACAAGAAAGCTCTTTTCGTCACTCACTGATTCTGTGGCAGACTTTCAATTTCCAGCACCACTCCTTTCTCATGCAGCTGCGCTGCATTGTAGTGCACAGACTTCCTGGTGTTCTGGTTGCCTTGACGACGACTGAAAAACCCAGTCTTCTTTGGTTTCCTGTCGTGAAGAAAAGTCAGGAGATGTTTTTACTAAAAGTGGGGAAACATACATGTGTAAATTACTTAAAGACATGCACGCAAATCCTCATCAAATTGTGAACTTCTTCTGTGTATGCTGGCTGATACTCCTGCAGACACTTCCTATATGGACAGGCAAGGATTAATCTCATCTACCCAAGAAAGGGAGTGGAGTTTTGTGTGTATGACCGATTTTATCCCGCCATTGAGGCAGCCATACTCCATCTTCGGGGAAGGTGCATGCTATGTATAATGTGTCATCCATACCAATGGCCAAACTGGCCTTCTCTTCTGAAAGTTGGTGATGGAATTTTACGTGTGTGCAAGATGTTATGTGTGTGTTCACAAATGGAGCCTCGGTTTATAGTCTCATTCAAAGGACTGTATGGGAAATGGAGTCAGAAGTAATGTTAACTCCGAGGGAAAAATCCCCCTGTACCGAAACGGCCCGGCCGGAGATTCGAACCTGCAATCCTTGGATTATGAGTCCAGCACCCTACCAACCGAGATATTCCGGCTCCCAACTGTGAACAAAATCAGTGATATTCCCCTGCCCTTCTTCCCCCCCATCCCATCCCTCCCATCTGACAGTTCTCTTGTGAATGAAAACAAAGTGTGTCTAGAATATCTGCCATTCCACATCCACATTTTTTTTTTTCAAAATATGTGTTCCATGGCCGCTGCATTTAAGCTTCAATGACCGACATGTGCTCAAAAAAACAGTGGTGAGAAAAACTTTTCTGCTAGCATTACTGTTAAATGATGTGGGGCAAGTGGAAGGTAGCCAAGTGGATAAGTGGTGGTCTGAATGCAAGCATTTCAGATGAGATAATGCACTAAAGTCCTGTATGCATTCAGCTTAAGTGAAAACCAACGACAACAAGAGAGCTGTCTCTGGAGAAATTCTGAAGCAAAAATCCACTCTGACAATAAAACAATATACATTAGTAACAGAGAAGGGACAGTGGGGAGTGGGGGGAGGGGAGGGGAGGCGAGGAGGATAAATAGGCAGTGCTATGCACCATGTTCTCTACAGAGAGAGCAGCCCAAATTTCACATACAAAAATGTATGACAAGTTACAGTACAATCTGCAGAACTTCCCCCTCCCCCTAAAATATTTTTTCCCCCTTTTTTTTCATATCGGTCCAATGATCCACCTTCATCTTCTTCCGTACAGACAAGGACAGGGTATTTAATCAAACTTGCCACTGACACAATAGCAGCAATGTTATGACCGGCTGCACACTAACATTCAGAACTGGGACACCTGCCACAATAAAATACAGGGACAATTCCCTGTATAAACAGAAGGAATGCTAATAGTTATTTCTTCTGTATTGATGCAGAATCAGCAGACACCTCTCATTCTGAAACCATTTTTCTTCAAGGTAAAGGAGACACTGGACAGCGAGACTGAGGCAATGATGGAATGGTAGCATCAAGTGATGCCTAGTAAGTAGATGCTGCAACAAATTTTAAATGAAAAAAAAAAAAGAGATAACTTTAAAGTTAGTGTCTTTGATTATTGTTTTTTTTCCCACAAAAAAATGACAATATAAAATACTAAAAAAAACACTGAAAAATACACAAGTATAAAATGACATAGATTAAAAAAAAAAAAAACATACTGATTAATCCATACATTCCCTAAACTGTGAACTGGTACTGACTTGCTCTTGTGCTGTAGGTTGTCGAGACAGGTCTTGACATACTGGTTGTAGTAGTCAATCTGTGACTCGTAGAATGAACGCTTTTCATTCAGACTGTTCAGTGTATTGCGAACACGCAGCAGCTCTTGCTTTCTGTTGTTGCGGTATCGTCGCTGGTTACGAATGTCCTGTTACAAAACATATTAACTTTGAGGTGACCGTCCATTTGGGTTGAGGAGTACTGAGCACTCAAAATTTGTGAAGATGTCATATTACTGAGACAAACTGGTGCTCAATTAGAAAATGATGTATTAAACACAGAAACTAAGAGTGTAAAGTTAAAATCTATTAGGTTCTTGGCTTGCAACATTTTGACGATTTTATTCTAAAATTAGAAAAGTATACGAAACTTGATGATAAACTGAAATCAACAGACCACATAATCCAAATTCTTAGAAATACTGCTTCCTGAATGGAAAAACTTCAACATCAGAACATAACCACCATAGAAACCAACCAATAACAACTTTCACCACCATCTCCTCATAAAAAAAAAAAAAAAAAGACTGCAGATGTAAGAAACAAACCTGTACAATGGCATTGATGAGGTCCTGATAATGATCCTTGTGTGACACCATACCTGCCAACTCCAAGACCTGAAGATTGTTGCGGATCTTCGTCTTCATTGTTTCCAATGGTAACCTGTCACATATGGATGACGGTAATCTGTGGACTATTAACATTGTCTTCATTGTTTCTAATGGTAACCTGTAACAGGTGGATTAAAGTTTACACGTAGTATATTAACTGTCTTCACCGTTTCCAATGCTAACCTTTAGCAAACCAATTAATGCTAACCTGTAGCCTATTATACACACTGTCTTCCTTGCTTTTATGGTAACATGTAACATACATGTTAAAGCTTACCTGTAGCATATCAGTTAAAGCTTACCTGTAGCATATCAACAAAGGCAGAAACATAAATCTCAGCTCCATGTTTTTATTAAATTTTTTTTTATCTACAATGGAAGTAACTGCATCATTAAAAACAAGATCTTCAAAGGTTTAGAAGTGCCCTCTAAATGAAGAGGTACACACCATCAAAAGTTGAATTTTCTGACCATCAATATCAATTGATTTACCGATCGAAGGAACACACAATCATAACTAATAAAAAAAAACAAACGCATAGCCCATTGTGCAGATTTACAAAAGATTACAACAGAAAAGGTGTGTTATTTCAATTTCCATATTTCAAAGACACTTGTTGAACAGGAAACAGCACACATACATACACAACACACACACATACACAAACGAGGGCGCTGGCAGAATGATAAAACATAAATAAGAAATCGGACTGGTTGAATTTCCATTATGAATGGGCATTTTCTATGCTGGACAGACACACTTTCAACAGACAGACAGGTTCAAACAAAGGTAATAGCCTAGCCAAAGCATGCCCGAAGCAGAGCTACATAAAAAAATCAGACTAACCTTGTGTCGCCAACGATTGACGCATGTCGCACTATCTTGCCCCTGACTTTTCTGACTGGGTCAGCTTCTTGTCCAAGATGTCTCTCTTCTTGACCAGGGCCTGATGTTTCTCTTCCTGGGAGTCAGAAAGAACACAAGTCAAGCGTTTCTTACAACACAGTAGGAGAAATCTTTATACTGCGTTCACTGGAATTTTTTCCCTCCTAAGATCAAGTTTGGTATCATACATTTTTTTCATCATGATACACTGGTACAGGCTTCCATACAGATATTACTATTGTCTTAAGAAAGTACCAGGCCATACAGGATATGTAGATCCAGATCCGATTCCAAGCAGTGTAAACCACCAGCTACGTTATCTGCTGTGCTATATCCCTCTAGAGCACCCTCTTTCATTCATTTATGGATACATAAACAATCCCAGCACACCACTGCTAATGCCAGAAATAAGTTATACTTCTCCAGTCCCCCCCCCCCCCCCCCCCCCAAAAAGGCACATGTTGCATTCCCAATCTGACTTGTCCTCGTCAACCTATCTGTTACCTAACAGATGATTGTACTAATTTGTTTTTTATTCATTACTGCACTGTGGCTTTTAGGAGCAACATTGTTTAATGGTTGTTCTTTGTGAGGCGACATACCTGTGGGCTTGTGCAAGGTTTCTCCAGAATGTCTGTTAACCGATCACCGGGTTGACAGGCAATCACGTCCACAATCATACGCTTTGTTCTGAAAGTCATACAGCAAACACACATGAAGTGCACCTTCTGCATTCTGCTCAAAATTTAACCTTTCATCTTCATTTTATGTATAACAATTAAGTTGTGGGGGAAAACTTTATACTGCTCACAATTCAAAATTGTCAAGTGATAATCAGATATTGATGATAAGGTTTTTAGTACTATCTTAGCTTTAACTGCAGTTGATATTAAAGTAATGCTAAATAACCATTTACTTATCCTACTCAAATCTGCAGTATGTGAAATTAAGTTATAATCCTAAAAATACATCTAAGCGCCGACTGTCAGCAGCTGCCAGGTTCCAATCTGTGTAGTTCATTTCAGAAAGTTGTCAAATCCCCGATATAAATGCCCCTCAGTGTTATCATCATTTTTGACTTTCCCCCCTAGCAAATGTGCTCAGTTATCATCATGCTTTAGAGATTAAAAAAAATTCTTAAAAAAAAAAAAAAAAAAAAAGAATTGCTTCAAGTTCCTTTCTTTCCAAAGTATCTGATAATTTCTTACCATTTCATATTAGTCAACAGATAAGATTGTAACATATAATGAAGAGATATTTCATATCAGATGAGCAATTTCATGACTTCGATTAAGTGTGTGTGTGTGTGTGTGTGTGTGTGTGTGTGTGTGTGTGCGCGCGCTATGTGTATGTGACTGAGTGGGAACGTTTCAAGTGATAAATAATGGATAAGTCAATATATTACACCCTGTAATGCTGAAGGTGAGAGAAGTTTCCTGAAGGGGATCAATGTCAAATGACACAGCAGACCAGCACAGGTGCCTCAAGCTTTTGGCACTTGCTGAGATGGGAAGAAGAGCTTTGTATCTGTACGACTTGAAAGATAATGATTTCTTATGTGTTTCTGTCTCTTAACATATACCTCTAGATTTCCAAGGTAAATCAGCAGTAGAATTATTTTGCCACAGAACCTGAAGGATGAACATCTGTTTATCTTGGTTGCCACTGTGTTTGAACAAGAGCAACAAAAAAACACAAAAAAATCATGCCCAGAGGAGACTCTGTACTGCAGAGCTCATGACTTTCACCTTTGTCCTGACTGGACGATCACCTTCACGGGTGTGTTTCCCTTGGAGAGTTTTGCATTATGTAACTACCAAAACAACTCTTGTGCTCACTGACTCAGATGGTCATACCTGTTGAGTGTTAAAAATGTGCACAAAAGCAAGCACTCACACGAGACTTGCTTTGTTGACATGAGCTGTAAGGCAGGGACACCACATGACTTGGACTAGCAGTGGGGACTGTACACTCAACCTATGCACACTGCATTCCAAGTTTTCCAAAGGATAGTGATCAAAGCACATGAAAAGCTTTCCAGTCACACCGTGTTTCGTACCTGATGAGGAGGGACTTCATGTCTGCCTTGTCGTCAGTGTGCACCTCCACCCTGGCAGTCAGGGTCATGGAGATTTCCGTCTTGGCCAGCTGAGCTCTCAGTGTCTCGTTGGTGGCTTCATCCCCTGTTAATTCTGTGCCTGTTGGTGATACAAACACAATAGATGCACACTGTGCTTGTAGATGATCTGGAAAAATGCATGTTTGGGAAAGTGTGTGTGCCTGCGTGTCTTTCAGGAAAGAGAGAGAGAGAGAAATGGGTAGGGGACAAAAAAAAAAGCTCCATGATGCTGTATATGACTGAAAACATTTCTACACAAGAATGTCTTGAACATGTGTGCAGTGCATGTGTTTAACAATGAAAAGAAATTGAAAAAAAAAAAAAGTTACAGAAGACAGTCATGTACATGCACACATTTATACATATAACACAATGCTTGAGAAACAAAAGACAACTTCAACTGAAAGGGAGCAAAGTTTAGAAAAAAATGATAAATAGAAGTAACAATCTCTTGGCATTACAGAATCAAAATAATATGACATATTAAATAATCTGTTTGCACTGCAGAATCAAAATAATATATATATTTTAAACAATCACGCAATTAAACATAACCTTTAATTAGAACTGCCCCATACCAAAATCTGCCATACTGATTACTGTTATCCCCCATGAAACTGAATTCAGCGAGTCGCAACAAGCCGCCATGCACACTCCATTCTATCTGTTTTCCCCCATGAAGAGCGTGTCACGTGACCCACCCAGCAGCTCGTCGATGGTGGGCACATCCCCCAGGTCCTCCAGCAGTTCATGAAGAGGATCTTCGTGCTCTGGGGCGATGGTCTCCTGGTGTTGCAACAACAGCTGCAACAAAACAACCCACAGTCCTAATACCATGACGCTCAGCACATGCATACTGCAAAGAGCATTTTGCAAAAAAAAAAAAAAAAATCCCCTTCATAAGGAGAGGATTAAACAATTTAAAAGGAAACTTTGTGCAGATATGTATGGAGAAAAATTCAGGAATCCTGACGGATGGTGTATTTCATGCTGGTTGCTATGGTGTACACATATGTACTCTACATTTACAACTGAAAGATTAAAAAAAATGAAATATTCACTGTCCCTTCCCATCTCTTTAGCATTCGACACACATGACAAACAACCACTCTCAACCCTTCTCTTTCCATGATCATTATTTCCTCGTTAGTTGTTTACTAGAGGGTATGGACACACGGAACTAGCACGCACTGAATAATTACTTGACACCACTGAATCAAACAAGCCCTGTCATTTAAAAAAAAAAAAAAAAAGCACTGTAGTGAATATGTCATGAGGATGAAAAAAAAAAAAATTCCCTAAACCAAGCATGTGAACAACATTATCACTTCTATCTGAGATCTTATTATGATATTTCTGTGCACATCTCCACCCCAGAAAGATAAGAACCTCAACACAGCAACCACAAAGCCCTACACAACCTGTATTCAGGCATCCCTGTTGGATGGACAGAGTGGACTTACAGAGTGGGTGTCGACGACGATTTCCGCACAGAGACGTAGATGACGGCTTAGCGATCATGACGATGTCGCTGTACTGATCAACGTTGAACCTCACTTCAGGCTCTTCAACATCACAGGCTTGTAAGCAGTATTTCCTGTCACATGAATACACCCATTTTCACTGGCCAGTGAAATAAACGGCAAACCTTAAGAAACCAGTCGGTGAAATAGGTGGAAATAAATGTTGAATTTCTGCTGCAATCACATGGTTATCGTGATTTTTTGCAATGTCTCCTTGTATGTGTTTGTGTCTTTTGTAGTGTATGGGTGTGTGCTTGTGCGAGTGAGTGCTTCTGTATGTGTGTGCGAGTGTGTGTGTGTGTGTGCGTGTGTGTGTGTGTGTGTGTGTGTGTGTGTGTGTGTGTGTGTGTGTGTGTGTGTGTGTGCGTGCATACATGTCTGCATGCATGCTTCTTTGTATGTATATTTATAAGTGCATGTTCTGTATGTCAACCAAAGTCTTTAATTTGCGCCGAGAAACAAATCAGGCCCTCAGCCCTGATTTGGGCAACGAACAGCAATGCTTCATGTCTGTGTGCATCCATGTGACCGTGCATGCACATGTGTGAAACTGTGCATGGATTCACAACGTTTATTTGATAATCTTGCTTCACACTAATAGCAGATGACAAACAGGAATATTTGAATGCAGGTCTTCTGCAAAAGCTACGTGTCCTTGTCACCTGTACAATGTGGCAACACCCTGTGTTATAAACATCACACATCTCCATCCAATGGTAACTTATCCACACAATCCAGGTCATCTATCAACTCATTTGAAACCTTTCACCTGTTTGTCTTCTTTTCTTGACACTCTTTTTTTTTTTTTTTTTTTTTTTTTACTGTCACCTCTGTCTCACCAGTCCTCAGACAATGATAGGGTAGGAGGTCAGAGAAATGTTTACAAGCAACAAATAACTTAAGTCAGGAATTCTGCATCATTAACATCAAGATAAAAAGTGCAGCGGAGAGAGAGAGAGTGAGATATACAGTGAGAGAAGGAGGGGGAAGAGAGAGAGAGAGAGAGAGAGAGAGAGAGAGAGAGAAATTGAGACTGGGATGGGAGGTATGGGGGGGGAGAAAGAGAGAGAAAGAGAGATGTACCATGAACATTTTGACAAATTAAGAACTTGGAGATAACTGTAAGCAGTGAGACTGACGATTTACTTACTTGAACTTCTCGTGGGACTGTCTTATGTAATCGTTCATGCTGGACAGGTATGCACTTTCTCCTCCAAACTGAAGCAGCAACAGAGACAATCTTGTCTTTATAATAGTAAATCAAAATTTGACAAAATCGTTCTGCGAGTGTAGACGCACAAAATACAAAATCTCATTCACTATTAGGATAATCCTTCTTTCAGCTCCTCCAGTCACCTGACCATCTATCAAAGAAAAGAAAGGACACTGAAACCCTGTGTATCTGATCAGCAGAGGAAAGCTGGGTCATAAATAACAAAAATAACTTAATTCATGATTATTCATGAAAGTCATAAATCAATATATACATACTCTTTGATTATGAAATGTTTTTACCCAACTGTTGAGAAATAAAAAGAAATGTGGAAACCGAGTTAACCAGCACTTTATCTTTCTTAAATCTCATTCTCAAATCCCTATAACCTTTACAGTCAATTTTCTTCAACGTGACAATAAACGACAGAGACAGCGAATTATTCATTTAACACACTTGTCAATCTAACGTCCAAGGAGCCACCAAGTCCTTAACGACAAGCAGACAGCAGTGCCAACTATATGGGTGTGTCTGCAATCACCTCTAACTTCAGTGAGCGTGTGTGTTGGCCATGAGGTGGAAAGTTGGCCTTGGGATTTTTGGAAAGCAGGTGAGTGACCAGACAGATCAATTTCAAACATCAACAACATAAAGACAGACAAACCCAAAGCAAAATTCATCCACTACTAGATTTTTATATCACATCTTGTACGATTTAGACTGGCAAAATTTTAGCGGAATTTTTTTTGGAAAAAGAGTACCAAAGCTTATATTCAGAAGCTTGCTAGGTGTGCTGTAAACCTTAACTTGGTAGCTATACACATGTTACATATTAAAGTTGGTAGAAAAAATGTTATGGCACTGTTGCCTGGGCAGTCATGCAAATCTTCACCCTAATCCACCAGGCGGTGATACAACCTCAGCCACAAATCTCACAGACCCCTGGATTTTATCATCATTTGCATAGTGTCGACCCCTCAGCATGAGACAATACTCAAACACACACTGCAGCGAAAGAGATAGCTCTCTCCTGCATTACACACCTGAACCACAGACTTCGGGACACACTCTGTAAAAAGCTTAGAAAAATTGTCACACCTGCTAACCCAACATTATAACTGATTTGCACACCAGCGTACCTCCAAGCAAAAGAGATGACCAATACAAGTGCACAAATCAATTACACATTCACTGAAATATATACAAGCACAGTAATACAGGCTCTAATCATTACACACCAACTATGATAGAATCTATGGTTGGGTGGTCGATGAACACACACAAAATTCCATCCAACACACATACAATGTCAAAGCTATGCCAGACGTGAAGACAGCACCACCAAGACACACACACACACCCCTTTTGTTGGGCAGCAAACTGCAGAATCTTGGCGATGGAGCCCAGGTTGCGGCGCTGGTCAGGAGAGAGAGCTTTCTCTGCACCGATGTTCACTATGTCAAAGGCATCCGGCGCCACGATGGCTGAGTTGATGTATCGGTAGTATAACAGGTTCCCAACAATCTGAAACAGCCAGTGATGAAAAGCTGTTAAAGAGTGTTCGAGGAATGTAATGAACCAAGAATATGAGTTATAAAATGTAACAAGATGAGAGTTTGGCCGTACCAAGTTTTAAGGTCAAAACATAACTGTTGTTGCTAATGTAAGACCATCATTACAACAAATCAAAATGAAAAAAAAAATCCAAAGCTGAGAGTTTTGGCCATACAGAGTTTTAAGGTCAAAACAGATCTGATACTAATTTAAGACCATCATTAAAACAAATCACAATTTAAAAAAAAAATGCAACCGCTTAAATAAAGAGCAATCACTTTTATGCAGGAAACTGTTCACTTTATCATTCCACAAATCACAATTTAACACTGCATTTTTTACAACAGAAAAAAAAAAGTTTGTTGCCAGTGATCACTGTCTACCATGACTGCTGCAATTTTAAAATCAAGTTCACAGTCAACAATGTTAAACATCTCAGTACAAGTCAAACGACCACACCAGAACTTCCCAAACGAATGTATTTATGCCACAACCATCCAAACTAAACTTTGGGGGAGGGACGCTCAAAGTTTTCTGCAAATACTGGATTATTTTTCTTGATTGTGAGGAAAAGAGAATACCAAGAGTTTTTTTTCTTTAGCCCACCTTCAACACCTTTCTTTCTCTGGGGCATCTGGGAACTTCTTCACCAGGGCAGCTCTCATCACTTTGGCCATGTAGCGCATCCCATACCTAAGTGAAAGGCATCAGTTTTAACCTGCATCACGAATTCTGGCTTATTTGATATGCAAAAACAGCGCATGTGCTGAAGAAACAATTAGCAACAGAGCAGGAGAGACACAGAGAGAGAGAGAGAGAGAGAGAGAGAGAGAGAGAGAGAGAGAGAGAGAGAGAGAGAGAGAGAGAGAGAGAGAGAGAGAGCTTTTTCCTCTAAACCATATGAATTCAAAGAAGTCTATCAGAAAACGAAAAAAAAAATACCGACTTAGATGGTAAACAGTAGAACATCAATGTACACATCACCACAGTGACCAGTTGTCTACACCTGTGATTTTTGCTTCTCATAGTCCATTTCAAACAATTGTTCCCATCACTTATCAAAGCATTACTTACTGTATTAACTGCAAGGCGTTTTGTTTAATAAATTCCTTTTTTAACCCATTGCCGACCAAGTTACAAAAACCAAACTCAACCCTCTGGCCTGGGCTGCCCTTAATTTTAGAAACCACAGAGAAACAATCACATACAGTAAAAATAATCGTCTAATATTTTCAGTTATCACTCAAGTCAGTCAGTGTGGCAGTCTACAGAAAGTCCAGAATGAGCTGATAAACTGTGTAATTAACCTAGTTAATGTGGGCTGTACATCTAGCTAAGGGCCACAACTCTACAGTTTAGCTTGCCATCACAGGCACTGGAGAATCCTGACAACCTGAAACCATTCTCATACAATGAACATCTCAAGGTTTGGCAGTGTTGAACACTTGGACCTCTACTATCAACCAGAAGCTTTTCTACACAAATCAACCATTAACACAGCTGCTCTGCTTTTACCTCCTGGGCCACTTTGCACAAGACATTTAGCATGAAAGTAAGCCAGGAAAGAGGACGGTGAAGAGAGGTCACAGTAAAGTTCAGACGTACGGAATTTTGTCGAGGGAGGTGAGGATCTTGTTCAGGAACTGGTCAGTCAGTCCCTGCAGCTGTTTGATGGACTCCTCGATCTGCTCCAACACCTCTGGGTGCTTCAGGGCCTGCTCCGTCGACACGTCATACGGCAGTTCACTGACAACAGACACCAGTCAGTATTAAACCATGTAAAAATGATTCTTGAATGCTGATCTTGAGGATGTTGAGTGTAGATGCGCAAAAAAGAGAGAGCGCAGTTGTACGAGAGAGAGAAGACGTTCGCAAGAGTAGGCACGAGTGAGAACAGTTTGCATTGAAGTAGGTGTGTGAAAGTAAATCTGCATAAGCAGAGGTGTGTGTGTGTGTGTGTGTGTGTGTGTGTGTGTGTGTGTGTGTGACTGGTGTGTGTGTGTGTGTGTGTGACTGGTATGTGTGTGTGTGTGTGTGTGTGTGTGTGTGTGTGTGACTGGTATGTGTGTGTGTGTGTGTGTGTGTGTGTGACTGGTATGTGTGTGTGTGTGTGTGTGTGTGTGTGTGTGTGTGTGTGTGTGTGTGTGTGTGTGAGTGCGTGTTGTGTGTGTGTGTGTGTGAGCGCGTGTATGTGTGAAGAAATGTGGAGGAGTTATGTAACTGTTCTGTAATATGGGTCTATGAAGTTAACATTTTATTTTAGTTTTAATGTTTTTTTTTCTTTGAGCACAACAGCATTTTTTTTTTAGCTGAATCTGGGAGGGAGGACGATGGGAGGAGGGAGGGGGGGGAGGGAGAGAAAGAAAGGGGAACAACTCCACTGAAAGGCAGAAGACTAAACATGGCGGAGACAAACCTGGTTTTGCCGGTGGTGGACTCCAGCTGGTTGATCCAGGCCTTGTAGACTTCCACGGGGTTGGTGTTGATGCGTAGGGTGCGGTCCTCGATGACCCCCGTGATGAGGGGGTTCAGCATGTCGCGCAGGGCATTCTGACCTCGCTGGTTCCTGCCCAGAAAGAACCTGACTCACCAACCCTGTTATTGCATGACCTCTTACCAGTGACTCTCTCACAACAACTGTATGCTTATGATGCTCCTAATTCAGTGAAATTGATGGAACCGAGTCAGTAAAACTTGGTTTCTCTGCCATCTCAAGAAATTGTCAGGAGAAGAGGGAAGAAGAGAGAGAGAGAGAGAGAGAGAGAGAGAGAGAGAGAGAGAGAGAGAGAGAGAGAGAAGACAGAGATAGAAAGGGAAAGCTTCGTATCAAACTTTTACAATCAATCACACCGGTTTTGTTAAATCTGGCTTTTAATACCAACTGTTTCATCTGACATCCAGTCTATTACATCTAGTAAACCAAATCACCTGTTCTACATTAAGCACGCCATGTGTGGTCTAAAAAAAAAAAAAACCAGCACGTAATAAAAATCACTCATCAACCTACCTGTTAAAGCCTCATCAACCTACCTGTTAAAGCCTCATCAACCTACCTGTTAAAGCCTCATCAATCCACCTGTTAAAGCCTCATCAACCTACCTGTTAAAGCCCCATCAACCTACCTGTTAAAGCCGACAATCATCTTAACCACCAGAGGATTGCCTGTCACAATATCCGTCATCTTGTCGACTTTGGAGCTGAAAAACACACCCAGGCAACCCACAAATTACTAACACTGTTCTCCAATTGTTTTAGGTGGTCTCAAATTTCAGAATACATAGTCCAATATCTACAAATAGTAACAGTAGAGAGTTAAAACAGTTTCTCAAAGCGAATATGGTGGTGTCATCAACCCACTGACATAAAACACTGACTAAGAGTGTGAAGAGAAAAGCAAGAATGGTCCATGCAATACAATGATTTCTGGTAACTGTACTTAAGCGAAAACAAACAAAAATCCCATGTTTATTCAGTTCTCATATCATAAATAATTACATAAAGTCAGTGCTCTTGTACACTTTCATACTCACAGCTCCTGTCAATCAACATTTATCTATATGACATGACTAACAGACACAAAAAGAAACTTTGGTAAACAAGCAATTTCACATACAAATTAAACAAAAGAGGCGAGAAAATATGAAAGATGCGATTTTGCAAAAGCGATTTAAATGAAGCACTTACAATGCTCTTGTGTTAGCCTTTCAGAGTAAATTTTCAGTTGACAGTTTACCATGCTTATGTATTGGTATAGATAAGTTGTTGTGCTGACAGATCAGAAGAGAATATGGCATCTAACATGTTGAATACATGAAGGAAGGACCAGCAAATATTCATCCCACCAAATGTTACATTAGGAGGACGTTTATGTATGCTAATAGTTTCTCATACTTTTTTTCACAGCCAGATTGTTATCATTGCTGAAATATTCCTTGCGGTTACTTCTCATGATAACAAAATACTGAATATGCATTAATACGACTCACTTTCTAAAACATTTTCCATTATACTGTCCTCATGGAGTTCAATTATGAGCAGTGCAGTAAATGTGAATAACAGGTTATGAAAGGTCTTAAACTTAATCCAGTTTTCCTTCTCATGTTTCACGATCAACATTATTTCTGTGCACAGCTTTTCCAGAGTATGTTTACCTGAGACTGACTCATTCTGAAGTCCTTCAATACCTTCAACAGGTATCTTTGGAGGCCAATTACTTTACAAACCACACTATCAGTGAGTGTCTGACACATCTGACTTACTGACAATTCTTTGGTAAAATCTCACATAGAAAAGACACATGATGAATGCTTGCATGCCTACAAAACCCACACATACACATACACCTCCACATACAGAGAGTAAAACTTATTGTACAGGAAAAAGAAATTGCATATACATATATATATATATATATTTTTTTTTTTATAAGATCTTACACAAAATGCAACCAGCAGGCATGTATTTATTGACATCAATGATTCAGTTATAATGGTCACACAAATGTCCAAAAGTCTTAATGTATGAATCAAATATTGCAGTGTATTGAAAGATAAAAGAAAAAAGGAAAGAACTGAAATTTTTATCAACCAAATGCCAAACCATCACTGGCAAATGTTAATCTACTTATATTTAGTTTTGCAATTTTGCCTCGAAAATAACAATAAAATTGCAATTAAACAGATAAACCAAAAAAAGGTATAAAAAAAGAGAGCATGGGTGCTATTCAGAAATATACACAACGTTGCAAGTGGATGTAACCCTGGAGCACCAGTACAATGGACAAATATTAAGTCCAAGATGTACGCCTTCCACCAAGTTACTTAAACACTTCTGGTAAATCACAGAAAGTTGAAAAACTAAAAGAAGTCACAACAAAACTGAAAACACTTCTGAATCATTAAAAAAAACAAACTAGCACAGAATGACAAGAAAAGTCGTATTAACTCTTTCATTCCTACAGCCTGGTTTTTCGGAATCTTACCCATCACCCCTGCAGCCCAGCAAAACAAGCAGCAACAAAATCCCTCCTTTCGTTCCTACAGCCCGGAAAATCAGTTTTTGCGGAAAGTCCTTTGAAGTTTGTGCGAGTCATGTCATCAGTGCATGTCATTTCCCTGACCAAGTCGTTTGCACGGCAGTTATTTATGAATGGAATGGAAGCCTGACACCTACTACAACATGAGAAAGTAGCTTTTGCTCTGTTCAGGCTAGTTTGCTACTGTATACATGGCAGTTCTCACTGAGCCACACATACATGGGAAATGGAAGGTGGAGAAAATGCAGATTCTGACCAATTTGTTGACGATGAAATTTAAAGCTCTTTACCAGCATAGGATTTTTTGGGGGTTGTAATTGAATGAACAGAAAGGAGTGCGATCAGCTGCTGCAATAAAAACACAGGTAGTGAGTGATGACTGTGGGAAGGAGCTGGATGGTGAGACCTTGCCACTATTTCATATTTGTCCAAGACTGCTTCAAAGTGGACACACACGTGTCACCAATGTGTGACGTGGCCATGACATTGACACTTGTCTCTTTTAATACGTTCTGTGCATGAAATTGTAAATAATGGCATGGTTTTAGTTCAGTGACTGTTTGTGTGAAGAAAAATATTCTCTTCAAGACAGGACATAAACTTCTATCTATTTATGTGGCTGGACAATTACAGTGACGCAGGACAACTGTTTGTGGTTTATGACCAGCAGCGTGGCTTAAGATACACAGGAAGCACCACTCAGTGAGTACCAGCATGATGTGTACCCTCTGCAAGCAACACAGTGTACTGTATGTGTTGCATGCTCACATACACTGCATTGGACCCCAAACTTACCTGTTTTATACCTGTGCATCACTAGTGATGTCACATGATAGTGTCAACATGGTCATACACAACTTCTCACATCAATTCTGTACACAACACTTTATGACATTCCTAGTGAACCATTACATCTGGTATTGTTGTAAGTCTCTGAAATAAGTATCCCATTTTGCACTTACTTTCTTTTCTATAAATCCAGAAATGAAGGAATAGGCATATCACAGGGATACAGGAATAAGAGGAATTAACAGTTCACAAAAAAAAAGGGAATGAAAGAGTTAAAATCTGAATTTTGGTATCACACAAAATTACTTTGGAAATCTGGTGAAAGGACTGGCAACCATTAAAGAAAAAAAAAATCACTGCTGCAAGAATTACTGCTGCAGCACTACATACAAATCAAGAAGCTTTAACACGCTGGATGAAAACAAAACGTCATAAATTCAAACATTCAGAGCTAACACCACAGCAAAGAAACAAATGTCAAAACAGCGCACTGCCCAACAGAACATGTCTTCAAGCAACCAGCACCAGGCTCACGGTGTAACGAAACATTTGAAAATACATTCTGAACGCAACACTTTCCATCCCTTCCCTTTGAACCAACTGAGGACCTCAACGCGTGCACAGCCTGCTCCCCAGCCAAACCAGCAAGGTCTAAACACTTGGACATGCATGTTACTTCTCTTCAAGCTCAGGGATTAGCTCAATTGAGTCTGCCACTGGTAGGGGCGGGGAAGAGGTCGAGCTGACAAGTACAGAAAAGAGGAGCACCAATGACACACAGCATGTACCACCACACACAGGCACAGGAACAGACCTTTGGCAATACACAGTAAAACAGTTCTATCTACTGAGATGCTGATCCTTACAACAGCCTGTCAGCGTGTCAACACTTGTGCAACCACTGTGCAAAATAATTCAAAACATAAAAAGCTTTCGCTGAGAGTGCTTATATTAAACAAGATTTGACAGCTGAGTATTTCCTCAGTCAAGGTTGTTACCTATTTCGTACTACTTTCCTTTTCTGAGCTTGTGCGAAACAATAGATATACATTGAAAACTTTTCTTAACATTCATTTACAAATCACAACATTTGGAGAAATAAATTTTTTTTTTAAAACGCAGCATGCTGAAAAGATTATGATTTTTTTTGTCTTCTTGAGTGAAGAGACCAGGACCAGGTCCGCTGGACTTATGATCACCACAGCATCATGTTGACAAAGTTACAAAACTACAACTCCTCACACCACACTGCATCACCCTTCTAACATGCTTCACATTAGAGACAGGTGTTAACCAAAACACTTCTGTTTTAATTATTCTTCTGAATATGTAATCTTCAGACCTGTGAAAAGTGTGCCTGCAGCCACTGTTTGCAGTTCTTTTCTTATGGAAAATCCCCATGCCTAAATACACAAAAGCCTTTGAACATTTTAGTGTTAACTGATGATTCAGGTTATTAGGACACAGATGCACATAGACATAAAAACAGAACTAGATCCAAATAAATACTATGCAGCAGAACATAAAGACAGGTAGATGGGTTGACCACTGAGATCAGACACTACATCGGTTAGTAAAAGTGCATTTCCTACAAGAACAGCTACTCACATTTGTCTAAGATTTAGAACATTTTTTTTCTGTATTATACCATTTTTTTGTATAACACCATAAATCACAGTGGCACTGAATATGTTCAGTGTAGTGTGGTGTGGTGATGTGTTGTACATGTGTAAGTATAATTTGCATCTGTGTTCGTATATGCATACCCGCATGAGTGTTTGTGCATGTGTGTTAAATCTTCATGAGATCTGTATATATGTGCGTGTATATATGTGTAACATGTACACTTATTTGCATGTGTCTGTGTACATTTTCAACAATCTCTTTGCCCATCCGTATAGCTGCAACCCGACACGACACAATCCCACAGTCTATGACTTGATTACAGTTCAAATCCCAAACTAACCCTCTTCAGCTCATACCAAGACTTGCTGCTGAAATTTCTGAATAAATATATATGAAAAAAAAAAAAAATGAAGTGTGTGCGGAAACGCTCCGTGCATTGAATACTTACATACGACTGAAGTAAGCAGGCAGACGAAAGAAGGGAAGTAGATTAGTAAAGTTTGTGCATTGCAAATACACAATAGAACAAAGACGTCTTTAAGAAAATACATGGACTACAATCATGAGAAAGGTTAGTACAAGCTTTCCTTTTGTATAAAAAGATCAATGAAAGCTATCAAAAAGTATGGTAATAAAACAACAAAAGGATTGTATACAATATTTAACAAAGTGTTGTAATATGTACACTACATGTTTTATTTGACAAGAATTTTAATGCTTTACAGTATATACACACGCCCCAGATGTATATCGATAATCAATGTGCAAACATGAGCATGTGTGCATGTTTATGTGCGTGATGTGAGAATTACAGTTCTAATAACAATCTAGCATTGCACTGGCCTTGATAAGAAGAGAAAGCATAATATTCTGAAAAAAAAAAATCACCTCTACTTTGCTCATTTCAATGTTCTGTGTTATACTCAATGGAAAAAAAAAAAGGACATTTATAGATATCTCTACAGTGCATGCTAATTCTGGCAAGATGCTATCTGAAGCATTGACATACACATGCATGGCTTTACGCACCAACCTACCTAATAACATACAGCAAGAACGAAACTTCAGTATGACTGTTGACTACCCAACTTCTATGAAACCTTCTTTGTGGCTTTCTTTTTCAAACATATATCTGACAATAAGGTCATCTGACAAAAGAGTGAATGAATGAAAAAGTAAATAAAAGATGCAGAGTCTGGCTGAAACAGAGAAAGAGAGAGAGACAGAGAGAGAGAGAGAGAGAGAAGGCAAAGAGACAGAGGAGGGAGAGAGACAGAGAGAGAGAGAGAGAGAGAGAGAGCGAGAGCGAGACATATAGGCAGAGAGAGAGAGAGAGAGAGAGAGAGGAGAGAGAGAGAGAGAGAGAGAGAGAGAGAGAGAGAGGGAAATACAGACTCTATAGGGACAAACACACGAACACAGCACAAACGCACTCCAGACCCCACCCTTACTTGATTTCTTCCTCTAAGGCTGTTCGGAAGAGTTTGAGCAGGAGGTACTCTTCGCGCTGGTTGGCGCCATAGTTGAAGAGGGAGAAAATCACGGCTTCCATGAACTTAGTGGTCTTGCTCTGGGGCATCTCAAAGATCAGTTTGGCCAGGTAGGTGGGGTTGGTCTGGAGAAGGTAGAACAGGTGCTGGTAGACCTCCAGCCGCTCGTGGCTCTCACGACTCAACGCTTTCAGCCCTCGCACAGAGCTCGTCTCGTCCGTGCGTTTGGTCAGCTTGCGATTGTGTGTCACCACATCCTGGAAAACGTGATTTAGATTCATCATGTTTCAAAGTGAGGTGACTGCAGGCGAAAGTAAAAACAAATTTTCAAAAGAGTTACTCGTAAGCCCACCATCTTCTGCTGAATTTCAGAAGATAAGTGATTGCTTGGTCTTCGTTTTCACTGTCCTGAATGTTGTTTATCTTGCCTGAAGAAGACCTAGGAGGTTTGACATGAGTCGTGTCTTGTCTTGTAATTTGTTTGTCCCTGTTGTTTGGTGGGATTACTAATAATTCATTTAAAAATTAGATTCATTAGGTCAATAGCAACAAACAATAGATAACCTGACCTTGAAATAAAGTAGTGACACAGTGCTAAGAATCATAGGCTTCAGGCTGTGAGATTATGAGTCCTCATTCCCATCTGTTGCATACATCTTGACCATTTTCAGCCCTGACTGACTCCTATCCAGACACAATAGAACACCCTCATCTTGAACTAAAAACAAGGTAGCGACACAGTGGTTAAGCTTCATAGGCTGCATGTATGGGGAGTTTGTTTGTGTTATACTCCCTGTTTGGCTAAGTATACTTACCATGTCAGACCATAGCATTAAACGGCTGTCAGTCAGCTCCGTCAGGCCGAAGTTTTGTTTCCGCCTACGGAAGATGCCGAAGTTCGTGTACTGTACGTCATTCAATGAGGCCTGCGCGCAAGCAAACCCCCCCCAGGGAACTTTGGCGCTAGAGGGGAAGGTAGGGCGGGCATTAGAGTCTGACATGGTAAGTATACTTAGCCAAACAGGGAGTATAACACAAACTCCCCATTTGGCGTCGTATACTATACCATGTCAGACCATAGCAGAATTTAAAAGTAATAGGAGGAGGGCGAGCGCCCTAATGGTTCCTGGGGTAGACCGATATGGCTGCATTGGCCGCCACAAATGAAATCCCTTTAGAACCATCAGCCCTGGTCATGCGGATGTCCCTTAAATAAAAGTTTATGAAAGGGTTCTCCGACGCCAGTAGGCTGCCTCCAGGAGATGGCGCACGGGGACAGAGTGCTGGAACGCTGAGGACGTGGCCAGCGCTCTGACCTCATGGGCTAGGGGTGACAGGGCTGGGAGGTCTTTGTATGCCTGGGCATAGGCAGATCTGATAGTATTGGATAGCCACCTAGAGATAGTGCCCGCCGATATGTCCTTCTTGTTGTTGGGGTTGATGGAGATAAGAAGGCGTCGCTGCGAGGAACGCCTGGGGCGGGAACGCTCCCAGTATCTGAGGCACCTAGAGGGGCACAGGTCCATGTCCCCACCCCGCTCGTTGCCTAAGATATCCGCTAGAGAGCGGATCAGGAGGGAAGGAGAGGCTGTGCCCGGTTCCTGGTTCTTCGCTAGGAACTCAGGTAGGAACTTAAGTGAGACCGAGCTGTCTCTGTGAAAGGCGATGTCCCGAGGGTCCCCGCTGAGGGCATGAATCTCACTTCGCCTTCTGGCTGAGGCCAGGGAGAGAAGGAAGGTGGTCTTGAAGGAGAGGAGGTCAAAGGGAATTGCATACACCTGCAGCAATTGTCAGCCCTGACCGACTCTATCCAAACTTCTTCAGTAACTACACAGTCAAGTTTCATCCACTTCATGGACAAGTCTCTGAGAGTATGCAAAAATTTCCTGACCAAAATTGCAGAGAATACTGCACAAATTTCCTGACCAAAAGTGCAGAGAACACTGTACAAATTTCCTGACCGAAACTGCAGAGAATATGCACAAATTTCCTGACCAAAATTGCAGAGAATACTGCACACATTTCCTGACCAAAATTGCAGAGAATACTGCACAAATTTCCTGACCAAAATTGCAGAGAATACTGCACAAATTTCCTGACCAAAATTGCTGAGAATGCTGCACAAATTTCCTGACCAAAATTGCTGAGAATGCTGCACAAATTTCCTGACCAAATTGCAGCAGGTGTCAGAACCTCTCAGGCAGGCTGACCCCCTGGGTCATTTCTGGAAGGAAATGCCATGTACAGCCCTGCCATGTAACCATCGGTCAGCTGGAAACTAAAAACATCACCTTCGATGATCGTTAAAAAAAAAAAAAAAATCTGCATGGCTTTACATGTCCTTAACCTGACCTCACAGCCCTACATGCCCAGCTCTGGTGTTGAGCTCAGAATCAATCTCCACTCCTCATCCATGTCTGTGGAAAGTTTGTGTCAGAGTCATGGGGACTGTTGCTGGATGGATGAGGTGGCCGTCTCACTCCTGACAGAGGAACTTACTCATGCTGTCTCCGAGACCAAACAATCATTTTTGTCATTAAGTGGCTTAGAAGTGGTCTGCACCTGTTGCTTCAAAACAGATGCCAATGAATGCCACCTAGTGATTCCACAACAGTGGAGTGTCTCCTCGTCCGGGGTGCCCGATGGACCTCATACTGACAGCTCTCTACCCACGTAGCACACTACCAGTGAGACCCCAATCCTAATAAGCAGACTGACACATGAACAGGTGCACAAACACCTGTAAGATGATCTTGTTCCTGATGAGCAGATCATCTCGATGACATTGCCATCACATAGAAACAAAGCAAAGTTTACCTGTAAGGTGATTCTGTTCTTAATGAGCATACCAATCTCGACATTTCCAACACACAGAAAGAAGGCAAAATTAACCTGTAAGGTAATCCTGTCCTTAATGAGCAGACTAACACATAGGAAGAAGGCAAAATTAACCTGTAAGGTAATCCTGTCCTTAATGAGCAGACTAACACATAGAAAGAAGGCAAAATTAACCTGCAAGGTAATCCTGTTCTTAATGAGCAGACTAACACATAGAAGGCAAAATTTACCTGTATGGTAATCCTGTTCTTAATGAGCAGACCAACACATAGAAAGGCAAAATTTACTTGTAAGGTAATCCTGTTCTTAACGAGTGGACCACACATATATGGCAAAACTTACCTGTAAGGTAATCCTGTTCTTAACAAGTGGACCAATACACAGAAGGCAAAATTTACCTGTAAGGCAATCCTGTTCTTAGCGAGAGGACCAACACATAGAATGCAAAATTTACCTGCAAGGTGATTCTGTTCTTAATGAGCAGACCAATCCTGATGACATTTCCAACACACAGAAATGAAGTAAAGTTTACCTGTAAGGTGATCCTGTTCTTAATGAGCAGACCAATCTTGATATCCATCTGGTCCAGATCCTGCTCCAACTGCTGATTAGAACGGATCTCTGCCACAACCTGCTGCCGCAGCTTCTGCAGCTCTGTACAGACACAGCATTACTTTCCTTGTTACTTTTGTCTTTCTCTGCATCAGTATTATTATCATTATTGTCATCACAAGAGCATTCCTGTCACTGTTCATGTTGCTATGATTACCAACATCACTGAAGCCAATTTTTCATTACTGCTTTTATTGTTATTTTTATTGCTGTTCTTCTGTTACTTAATGTAAGCCTGGCAACTGTAATGAAAAAAAAAATCAATGTTTTTCAAAGTCAATACGCTCTCTGCTCTCTTATATTTCAGAGCAACCCCCCCCCCCCCCCCACCCCCCCCCCCCCCCAACAAAAACAAACTAAACAACCAAAAAAGTAAATTATAAAGTACAAAATAAGGAACTCACTAGAACCTGTAAAAATACTAGCATAGATTCCAGAAAGCTATTTTTTTTTTCAAACTCAGTTTCAATTCAACTATATGCCAAGCTGACCACACTGTGCCCTTTCAATATAGTCAACACTTACAAGAAAACAGAAAAAAAGGTCAGGTGTGTGTAAATTTTTCATTATTATAGCCCAGGCCTTCTCAGGGCTGTTAGAGACTCAACCAGGAAAAAAACAAAATCATACCTTGAACAGGTCAGTTTATCATAATAGATATTTCATATATGAATGTTTGAAAAAAAAAAAAAGGGAAGAAAAAAGACTCACCCAGCTCCTCAGCATAGTCATTATCACTGGCATCCAGGAGATGAACAAACTTCCACAACTGCCAGAGAGGGGTTGTCATCAAACACTGGATCAGAAAACAACAAAATGTATGCCTTGCTTCTTTCATATCACATTCACAAACACTGACACAACTTCGCCTATCACAATAATAACCACGCATCTATGAAGAGTACATAATTTTGTCATTATATCACATGCCAACATTTCTTTCCTTTTTTTTTTTTTTGGTGCCACATTGTCTATGCTCTCTACAGCTCCTCCCTTCCCCTTCAAAGATTTTTTTTCTTTCTTTTTCCAGTTCCTCCACACAATCGAATTTATACATTCAGGATAACTGCAGCGGTGCCAGCATTAGTGATTCATCAAAACGTATCCTCATCAGCTCACTATAAGATTACAATCAGATGAGACCTTCTGCTATGTTACTTTAGTGGTTATCAGTGGTGTCTGTTCTGATTCATGAAAAACAGACTACCAAATATAAACCAAATACTGATGACACTAACTGATTATTCGAGGTACCAGACCCTCTGAATGACTTCTTGGAGCAGTCTCCACTGTGTTGCTCAAACAACATTCACCAGGAATCAGCTGTCGCCTTCAAACTTTAATGTGAACTGACAACAGCTGTGTAAGAAGAGAAATTCAAAATTTAGGTCGTCATGGCACCTGATGATGAAAAGCTACATGATACGAGATGTAAGCTATGAACAAAAAAGGAAAAAAAAAACGAAAGGTTGCCCTGGACATATCTGCCAAGACAAGACTTAACAACATCAGGAAAACCAGAACTTCAAACTTCCCTGTGAAGAAACAAGTCACTGGATGATGTAAGAACTGGACAGTGACAGGAGATCTCAAGGAAAAAAAAAAACATGCGTTCAAGAAGAAATGTTTTACATGATTTCTTCATAAAAGACAAATTCTAGTGACCTCATATAAGGAGTATAAAAAAAAAATGACTGTGTCTGGCAGCTAGTTGAAATATGCGCTGGCAGCTAGTCGAAATATGTGCTGGCAGACAAGAAACTCTTCTCAGTTATCATGCACTGTGAGCTAACACAGGCTGGCTGGGCATGACTTCACACAGCGACTCCCTGCAGGATCCTGTAAGGTGCAGAGCATGGAGCACCATCCCAGAGGCATGTTCAGGTCTCAGCTGGATGACATAAAGAACTGGACTAGTTCCAATACCTTTACCTGTATCGCACATGACTGAAGACAGAAGGTTGCGGAGATTGTTTACAGCCTGAGTACAGTCACATCACTCCTACACCCTAATGTTTGGGGATAATAATAAACGTATAGGTAATAAACGTACCTAAATAACCAAGAACATACTGGGTGAAGTATGCCAACTATGACTTTCCTTTATAAAACAACCAAACACACACTTTCCCTTAAAATTTGTTTTTTTGAATGAGTTTTGTTTGTCACTTTTGCCTGAATTCAAACAGATGACGAGTGAACACACAACTTACTGAGAGCTTTGTAGTCTTGTCTGGCCAGATTGGAACGGAAAAAGGCTTGGATCTTGATGATCTTGTCCTCCTGTTGTACAGAAAAGTGAACGACATTTTTTAAACACATGGCATTACTATGAACTGTTCTCATGTTGTTCAACAGGTGAGGAAGCAAGGTGGTGAATAAGAAAGGTAGAATACTACAGCGTATGAGAAAATGACAGCACCTTTCGTCAAGCACTCCACTCTCTCACTCTGTGTGTGTGTGTGTGTGTGTGTGTGTGTGTGAGAGAGAGAGAGAGAGAGAGAGAGAGAGAGAGAGAGAGAGAGACTGTGAGAACACATGCGTATGTGCGCATGCGTGAGAGTGTGTGGTATGAAAGGGATTAACATGGTTGAGTATATGACTGTGTTGTACTGAATTACGTTCAGCAGTATTCTACTCACAATTCCAACAACCCTGTGATCGAAAGAAAAGATGTAGGGTATACAAACACCTAGACTAAACTCCAAGGTTCAAATGGACTTGCACACAAAAAATGAACTCAAACTCTGATTATATCTATAATTAATTTTCTGTATGATTTTATTGTACTTATAAGCACTTAAGTATGAATTTCAAGGACTTTCTAGTCCTTGAAAAGGGGTGTCAAAATTTCAAGGACTTTTAAAGACTTCCAAGGACTTGTACCGACCCCATTACGTTTACATTCACTGAAATTATTATTCATTTCAATGAACATTCTGTTCTTGAAAAGCTAATGTTACTTCTGTACACTTACAACAATCAGATCTTCACACTGTTGTTACAATACTGACATCTGTGAATCATATACACAAACAACGCTCTCTCGCAAAATGACAAGCTAAGAGAATCATAACCTAAGAAGAACTCACATTATCCTTAAAGAACTGTTTTCTTTCTCGGTAACGCTTTCTGTCTCTCCACATTCTGACATATGACTGGAGCTGAAAACAAACAAACAAACAGATAAATCAGAGCTAACTGAAAGTAGAGAATTGACCTACTGATTATTACAATAAGTAAAAATTTCCTAATGCGCAATGAACATAATGTGTAAGAATAATAAACCAAATCTTCAAAGAATAAAAAAAAGAGAACGAGCAGATTTACTTGTGAAAAACTGTTAAAAGTTTTATTTCATCATTCTTAACGAGATGCATGGGAAGAAAATGCAATGAACATCATGTTTTTAAGACAAAAACAGAAGAAAATCTGGTCTTAAATATACTACTTTATTTGAAATCTAGAAATCTTATCCAGCTATTTTCTCCTCTATACTATGCCCCATCCATGTAGAATTGCTCCGGTAATTTTACGACATACTTAGCATAATTCTGAGCATGCTTACAGAGATTGCACGATAATTGTGACACCAACAAGTAAAAGTATGGATATGCAGACATCAGTGAACCAAATGTACCTTTGACACAGCTGGGGTGTTGTCCTTCAGGTACTGCAGTCTGTCTTGATAGGCATGCTTCTGTTTGCTGCCTCGGAACCATGCCTGAAAGAACACAACAACAAAGTTGGCCTGTGTCACCCTCTTTTATTTTGTTTGTTTCTCTTGAGCTCCATTTCATTCCATTTTGTTCTGTTTTGCGCATGCCAAGTTTTGTTCCATTGTGCTGGTTTTGATCTCTGCCATGTTTCACTCAAGCTTGAAGGACAGCAACAACTACATAAGTTTTGTTCTCTAAAGACTATCATATCGCTGCTATGGGCAGAAAGCCTAATTTTCCTGTGCATGTCTTACGTCCACACAGACATAACGCAGAGGTCCACAGACCATCCACCATAGTACAATGGCTAGGGCTGGACACTACCAGCTGAAATGTTTTAATTCAAATCAGACATATTTACTTGTGGGGTTTTTCAACCCTGCACAACTCCTACCTGAAGCTGAGTTTGCCGACAGCACAAATGGAAACGACCGAACCACACAGTTGAATTTCATCTACCTGATGGATGGAACTGCAAGAGAGCTGCTCAAATTTCCTGACCTGCTCTGTGGGTGTTTGCCTCTCTCGGCCTGGCTGCTGGGGTGTACTATGAAAGGTAATGTAGAGCAGAGCCCTGTCTGGGAGTCTCAGCCCAGAATGTCCTTCCACAGCATCCTTGTCACCGATCATCATGTAGTCTAACACCAGTCACTCCAAAGCATCATCATCATCCTTATTGCCGTCATTTGGGAAAAAAGGTCTCTCTGGTTCTGTGGCCCTACATGCCCTAGTCTCATGGTGACCTCAATTCTGATTTCCTATGCATCTCCACCCTGTGGAGAGTTCCTATCAAAGTTGTTCATACAGAGCTGTTAACCCTTTTCCCGTGACTAGTTACTATTCATGGCATAGGTTTTCAGTATTTTGAAAAAAAAAAAGAATCAGTATTTACATTTAACAATATACCTGACGCAATTTTCTTCCTGTGTGTGTACAACTATGCCACTTTCATTCTGAAAGGAAAACAGCTCTTACTTGTAACTTTTAACAATCAGATACTTTTACGTCTTTTTTGTTAATTCAGATACCTTTTACATCTTTCAGTTGGTTTTCTGTTTCTATTTTTCCTTGTTTTGAAAATGTTTCAGGTGCTCACATATTCAGGAAGTAAGCATGTATGCAAACACTCATGATCATTTTCATCTTGCGAACATTTTGCACCTTTGCACTATACTGATCATTATAATGAGCAAATCAGCTCATATCTATCCAAAAGCTAATCTTCATAAAGATAAAAGCCATCAGTTCTGTAAATACTGTATCCAAAGACAGACCTTTTTAGCTGGTGTTATCCCTTCCAGGAATCAAATGCTGTCACTCTCCGAAAATGAATTTGTCCAAACAATTTCTATGTTGACATACCTTGAAACAAATTATGACAAGTAGTAACAAAATACACTGAAAGAGGGACAGAGGGCATCTCTGCAAATCTACAAATCAATCTGTTTCTCCAGTGCTTGAAATAATGAACAAATTCCCTAATGGCCTTACTGTGATAAAGATATCCAGAAAAATAACCATGACCCACCTGGATGGTCGTAATGGCGGGCAGCTGCTGGTTCAGGAAGTCCATACGATCGCGGAATGCTTTTCTGGTCAGGTAGCCCCTCACATAAGCTTGCACCAGGACAATGAAATCTTCGTTGGCTCGGAACAGCATTTCTCTGTTGTGTTCAGCGGTGACTTCTGTTACAACTCCCTGCGCACATCATCACCTTCCTATATATACTGTCATCCCGAGGGAATTCTAGTTTTGTGGAGTTAAACTCTGAAACAATTTGCCGTTAATGTTATGTACTGCTTGTACACAGGCTTGCAGGATTCTGTATTTTCTGCATGTACGATTGTTCTAAAGTCATGGAACCTACGCTTGCACACATTTCAGTAACAAAAATCTATGATTTTTTGTTGTTGTTGAATTTTAAAAAAATTTGACTACTTCTCACAAATTCCATTTTTTCTTTGTTTTATAATCAGATTTCACATTACTGCTCTTTTTTTTCCACTAGATATGTAACAACATTGGGACTTTCCTATTTATATCCTGCAGACTTTTTTTTTTTCAGTTTCACTGAATGTTTAAATGATTCCCTCACAACTCAGAACTTTTTATAAACCCCATGCTCTTTCAATATCTCAGAACTGTCTACAATTAGATAACTTTCCAAGTACACACATCACATTATTCCCTCCCTCCCCATCTTTTCCACATAATTCAGAACATATCCGATACATGCAAAATGTACAAATGAACTTTAAATCAAAACATCATATGCACTCACACATGTACTGCTTTTGCACTTTAAACATGTCATTACCATTTCTACTGGAAATATATCATTTCTCACCTGTACTTCATCCTTAGTAAGGAGCGAGTAATCTTTGACAATGTCGTCTCTGCGAGTCCAGGCATACTCCTGTGTGTGGACATTGTAGAAAAATTTGGACCCGTCACGCACACGATTCATCATCCAACCAGATCCAGTTTCACCTGAAATACACAAAGAAAATATCAATTAGAAATATACCTATGCAATTTCTGTTTGTTCTTAAATCACTTATTTCAAAATATGCTCATATTTCTGATAGGAAATTAATGTTTCCAGTCATTAATTAAAAATACCCTAACTGAGAAAGTGTTGAACCATTTCAAAAACATGAATCTAATGTTAATAGATTACGTTAATTCACCTGTTGCATATGCCTAGATACACACAAAGAGCTTCCGTGTGTTTGTGTTCCTGACAGTTTTCTGTTAAGTAGCTTTATACTTCTGTTCAGATAAAGCTCAAGTTTCATAATACATTTAGCATTTTGTAGAAAAGGGCTTGTACTCTTTTTTTTCATAATTACCATTATCATAAAAAAAATACTGTTTGCGACAAGCACATTCTAAGCGATATAATACCTAAATGACTTTGTGTCTCATTTCTCGATGCACTGGTCAGTGCATGTGAGAACATCAGATTTGAGAAAGAATGATCAGATTAACCTAATCAGGAAGGGCGTGGATGGATGAGTGGATTGAAAACTTTTGTGTTGCTGTTGTTGTTGAGATAAGTGCAATGGGATAGGGGCAAAGAGTTGCCATAGATATACCCCATCCTCCAAACAATATTATCATTTGAACCCAGCCACATGACCACCCACCCTGTCCCCTTCTATCATTTTGTTACACACGAGCGTGCAGGGAATAATCTTACAAACCTGATTCCATCTTTTCCTGTTGCAGCTGTTTCAGTTTCTCAGCGTATGTGGCGCCACATTCCGACTTCACGCTCTGCAGTCCGGCGTCGCCACTCAAAGCCGCCACCAAGCCTTCCACATCATCCTCTGCTATGGCCTTGTTGGCTGCCTGTATGCCCCGTGACACTGTGGAAAGCAATGTGAGATTGCCGACCATAGGCTTCTATTTCAGAACGATCTTTGAAGACAAGTTGAGTGTGAGGTAAGGGAACAGGGGGGTGGAGAGATGGACAAAGACAGAGAGAGAGAGAGAGAGGAGAGAGAGAGAGAGAGAGAGAGAGAGAGAGAGAGAGAGAGAGAGAGAGAGAGAGAGAGAGAGAGAGAGAAAGAAAGCGAGAACAAGCTGGGAGTGGGTGGGGAGATACCGGGTGATGGCGTGCAAAAGAACACCAAAAAAGAGAGGGAGGGAAAGTGAGGAAAAAGAACAAGAAAGAGACAAAACAGAAATTGTGGGGAGAGACAAAATGAGAGACAGTGTGTGTGCATAAATGTGTGCATTTTCTATAAAGTATTTGTTAGTGCAGATAAAAACAAAGAAACAAAACACCTAGTACTATGTGTATCATGATTTGATGCACATGACCGGTTAAATGGCACAAACAAAATAATTCAGACCAACATCAAAAACTGTGTGACAAAAATGGTATAAAACATGTAAATTCGACGGTTAAATAGTAACCTTACAAGAGACAGGGCAGGAGTGGGGTGGGGTTGAGGGTGGGGGGTGAGGGGAACCTCATCAGGAGGAAGTATCAGTTTAGAAAGCAAATCTAGCACAGGTAAGAGAAAAAGTAAATGATCCAGAAAGAAACACATCTTTCATGGGCACCAGTCTTGATCTTAATGGCGTCAGCTGGGATGAATCCGCTGTCACAGCAAACATCATCAACTCACTTCTCAGACCCTCCTCAGCGTTGCTGTTGGCACGGTCCACTGTGGACTGGATCTCCTCCAACCACAGCACTGCCCCGTCGTCCTGGGTTTGCTGGTGACCACACCATTGTACCCACAATTACCAAAGTTTGAAAGGTATTTCAAATAACTTTGCCACTTAGCATGGACAAATCAATTACAAGACAAAACATGACACGTTTCAACATCTAATGCCTTCTTCAGGCAAGATAAACATCACTCGGGACAACGAAAATGAAGAAGGAGCAATCATTTATCTTGTCAAATTCGGTGCAAGATGGGCGCTGATTTCAACAATGATGCAGAGAGAGCTGATTTCAACGCCTATCTTGCTTGCAGAGAGAGCTGACTTCAATGCCTATCTTGCAGAAAGAGCTGATTTCAATGCCTATCTTGCAGAGAGAGAGAGCTGATTTCAACGCCTATCTTGCAGAGAGAGAGCTGATTTCAATGCCTATCTTGCGCTGATTTTGACAAGATGAGTGACTGCTTGTTCTTCATTTTCGTTGCCCATCTTGCACACTGAATTTGACAAGATAAGCGATTGCTCGTTCTTCATTTTTGTTGTCCTGAGTGTTGTTTATCTTGCCTGAAGAAGACCTAAGAGGTTGAAACATGTCATGTTTTTTTTTTTTTATAGTTTGTTTGTCCACATCATCTAGTAAAGTTATTTCATATACCTTTTAAAATTTGTTTAAATTTACATCTACAGTCTCCTCACTTTGCAACCCACAATGACCAGTCCATCATCACCACAATCACTCAAATCATGTTGTTTACAACTCAGCCGACCAGAAACCCATTCCCCGACTGAAAGCCAGTTAAAATCAGAACTGCAAATCCCATTTTTGCACCCACTTTGTGGAGAGAAGTGATTGGTTGTTCTTTGTTTTCACTGTCTTCAATATTGTTTGCTGTGCCTGAAGAAGACCAAAGAGATCGAAACACATTGTGTTTAGCTTTATTTGTTTGTCTCTTTCGTTCAGCAGAACAGTGATTTAAAAACAAAAAGTCAGAACTACAAATGAATAAAAAAATCCCCAGATTAAGATGAAAAAAATCTAACCCAAGTCCTAAATCTTTACAGTCCAATCTGGACATGATGTTATCGCAGTCTGCATCTCTGATCAAAACCGACATCAAACATCATTAACTATCAACAATCTTGTCCATAATCCATTGTCAACGACAATTCATAACTGTCACCACAAACTGAACTAGAGAGTGTATGTCAGTATGAATTTTTATAGTTCTGGACTGGAAATGGTAAAGAACAATGTCGCAGAGAGAGAGAGTAGTTTTTTTCCCGCAGTGATACTGTATGATTTCAAATAGACTGAACAAGAGTATACAAACCATATTCTGACCAAGAGCTATGTAACTGGTGTGGGAATGTAAGAGATCAATCCATTCACAATAATAATGTAAATATGACCGATTCCATATTCCTTCAATGATTTCTTCCTATTTGTCAAAAAGATGTATGCCATTATGTGACAATAAACAATGCATTAGCAAATTTTACCCATGTTCATATCGTTCTACATTTTTGTTATATAGCCCCAGCCTCTCCACCCATGCCTCTCACTGTGGCTCACCTCTGCCTTCTGGTCCTTGGCCCTGGACAGCAGGACCTGATAGTGCAGGGCCTGCAGGGGGTCCACGTTGCTCAGCTTTGCAGTGGGCATCTGCAGGGCACCCAGCGTCTCCATCTCATCTCCTTTGTCGATGGCTTCATTGATGGTTTTGATGGCTTCAATGCCTACACACATCAATGACAAATAGGCATGATTTCTGCATTAGAAACACAGACATGGTGACAAACAGAAACATGCAAAAAAAAACATCACTGCCAGAGACTTTTCCAATCATACCTTTACTTTTCAAACATATTCCATGTCTGTGCACATTTCTTGCCATACTCCTAGTCCTAGAACACAGTTGTCACTTTGAGCTTAAACAGATGATATATATATGAAATTTAATGACTGCACCTGCCAGTGTCAATTGTAGTCAAAAGTAAATGAACAACACCACACCCTACTCTCCCAACACATTCAAGATGAGAGATCAAGTTTACTTCAGGGTTGCAGTTTCTACTTCTGCTTCGCTTTTCTTCAAACTTTTTCATTTCATATATCCTTTTTTTTCCCCGTTTAAAGCTTTTATTCCCCCAACCTCACTCCCCCTTAGAAAATAACATTCTGAATGCACATTACAAGCTCTACAGACCATTCTTAAAGACTGAATGGCAGATCACAGACCTCATGCTGTATGATCCCAAAACGACTGGTTCTAATGACATAATACTGTCCATCTTTTGCAACAGGGTTACTTCAACTATCTGAATGCCAATACACAGGATTTCCGGGGGCAAAAGTGGGGAAAGGTCTGGTGATGTTCAACCAGAGTCCTAGTCCAGAAAGAAAGGTTTCACTCACGTTCCTGTTCCTCCTGTACCTTCTGGTGCACTGCCCCTATGCAGTCCACAATGTTGGCGTGGGTCAACAGAGGATTGCCACTCTGCACAGCAAACATTGCATTTCTCATCACAATGTGTGTGTGTGTGTCTTGTGTGTGTGTGTGTGTGTGTGTGTGTGTGTGTGTGAGTGAGTGTGTGTGTGTGTGTGTGTGTGTGTGTGTGTGTGTGTGTGTGCGTGCGTGTGTGTATGTGCGCATGTACATGCATGTGCAACATGAGCAGGTGGTGTGTAAAATGCATGTATTGTATGCTAAGTGCCTGATACATATGTAGCCAGGTGCTAAACGTGCAAATATTTCTTGGTTACCCTTGGCAGATGAAATGTTCTGTTTGAGAGTTACTTTCCCCCTTACCTCCCTTGATTGATGAATCTTGATTATTTTGTATAAACTCTTAAAAATGCGAATGCCTCAGAACCTACATAATTATATATACATTACTGAAGTCTAAAAAATTAATGCATTTTAATCTTTACAACTGTACTGGACTGAAAAGCCAACAGTGTCTCTAACTGGTATTTTGCACAATTAATTTTGGCGTCATTTTGAATCCTCCGCTGGCCAAACCTTGAAATATTTCTTGATTTCGCAAAAATTATGAGAAAAAACTGAAGAATCTGAAAACTTACATTCAAAGTTAAGTCTTTAAGCCCTCATTTTGTATATCGCATGCCCAGGATTTTTTCTGCACAAGCTTGCGACTGTGTGAAATAAGTGACAGAGCCTCTTCTTCGTTCCACTCTTTACCATTGTCAGAGTTTTGATCTAAATTGTCATTCATGAAATTCAGATATCCCGATCGAAATCTTGTTAATGACTCCATTTCTGTGATAAATACAACTGAAAAGGTATAAAAATCAGTATCTGGTAGTTCGTTTCAAAAGCTCATGTTGACAGCCATGTGGTAAGGAAAGCCAGTTGTGTTTTTCTATCAATTTCCAAAGACAAAGTTCTCCGCTCAGACGCAGTCTTGGAAAATCAAATTTACATGTATGAAAAGAGTGAAATGACTGCTATTCATTCACTACAAAATTATTCCATGCTGTTTGTATTTCTTATCGTAATAGAGAAAAATGACACAAAACTCGTTAAGAGTAGGTTCATTCTCTGACTTCTATAATTGATAATTTAATGCAGCAACAAAATCTTCAAATGTGACATGCATCATTTTATTCCTTGGGTTCTGAGGATTACATTGATAGTAAATATGTTTGAACTGTTTACACAGATGGCGAGCTACACGACATGGAAGCAGCGACAGATAGCACGAATTCTTGTACAAATCCGTCTTGCGAGGCTGTTTTGTCTCTGACACTGTGTTACCGGCTTTGTGGTTCAGCTTGCACTACATATTCAAAGGCGCTGTGTGTGAGAGAGCAGTGTTCCCATGCACATTCCTGGTGAGTGTTCCTCGTCTGAGCTCCTGCTATGGAAGAGAAATAAAAGGGAAGAAACTCAATGTCATCCCTCTGTGTCTTCTTTGCTGGCTGTTGTTCCCTGGTTTCTGAACCTACCTTCCACCTTCTGTCTGTCTTTGCCTGCACCCACCCACCACTCCACACCACCACGCTTATTAATGACAGTTACATTAAAGAACTGACCTGGGATTCGGCTTTAGAGGCTTTGCAATGGGCAAGAGATGCCTGGTAAGTATCGGCGATGTGCTCGTCCACCTCCGGCAGGTGAGCCTGGGGGTCACACAGGCAGTTGTAGGTCGTCGTTGGGTCACCAGCGTCCACCGCCTGGTTGATGGCTGCCACAGCATTCAGCACCACAAGAGCTGCCTCAATTTCATCGTAGTCTAAGGTGTCCTGCAACAAAACAACAGTCCTCCTATTACTGTGTTGTTATAATCATCTGCATGGAGCACCTAAGGCGGTACTTTTTTTTTTTTTTTTCCCTACGGCCGAAATCCGCCTCCTCATTTTTTGGTGCTGCACATTGTCCCCTTCATCTGCCAAAAAAAAACAAACAAAAAGTTAAAAAACAATCAAAACCAATTTCGCTACTAATATTTTTTTCTCTCTCTTCTCCAACCTGTCTCTTACACACCATGCAATGTCTGTATGTTCTCTCAAATGGACATATTTTTGCTGATTTAAGTGTATTGGCGTTTGATACAAAGTGTCTGGGTTTGTTAATGTTCTAATGTGTGGTGTATTGGCACTTTCTCTCTGATAATATGCTGCATATGTAAACAGAACAACATACATGAAAAAAAAACTGCAATAGTTTCTTTTCTTTCAGTTTTGCCAGAGAGAGAGAGAGAGAGAGAGAGAGAGAGAGAGAGAGAGACAGACAGACAGACAGACAAGAGACAGAAAAAGACCCAGAAATGCTGATAGACGCTCCAGCCAACTTTCAAAGGCGTTCAAACGTCTCACCTGCTTTTCCCCTTGATGCTGGTCAGTTCCTCTCAGGGTACAAGGGAGCAGCAAAGTCGTACACCTGAGGAAACAGAGCGGCTGCATTCTGGAAGGCCTTCAGTAGCTGTGTGGAGTCTCCGCTGTCAATGGCTTCATTCACAGACTTCACTGCCTGGGCCCCCTGTCAACATCAGCATCACATTTCAACACACACAATCTGAGGTCACAAGATCTCTGTGCTGTTTTTTTTTTTGCTGTGTGCAGCCAAGCTGATGGCATCAACTATCTAAACTGACCAGAACTAGCCACAAAGGTACATTTTCATATGCTGAAAGATTAAATGACCTGTTTTCCTGCAAAGAGACCTTCACTATGATGAAAGGCAAAATGACTCTTTCTTAAAATTTTTCTTTTAAAGGTGACATTCAATGTGGTTAAATCCTCCGAAGCTGAAGCATAGCTGCCTTAATGGCAGGATTAAAAAAATGGTCATGCACACAAAACTCCACTCCCTTTGATGGGTAGATGGGATTAATCCTTGCCTGTCTATACAGGAAGTGTCCACAGGAGTATCAGCTTGCACATGCAGAGAGAGAGAAAAAAAAAGTGGTTTAAAGACAAGATGACTCGTCTTTCTTCAGGGGAATCCCTCATTGTGGTGAAAGACTAGGTGACCTGTCTGTCTTCAGAGGAAACCCTCATACTGGTTAAAAAAAACAAAAAACAACAACAACAACAACAAAAAAAAAAAAACCAACCCACCTCACTCTGGCGAAAGACTACTAGATGACTTGTTTTTCTCAAAAGAAAGCCTCACTCTGATGAAAGACTAGAAGACTCATCTTTCTAGAGGGAAAAACTCTCAATCAGCCCTGTTAAGAAAACAATCTGAGATAGCAGATGCTGACCCTGAATCTGCGTTAACAAAGGTTGAAGAGATGAACCATGTACTCTTGCATTAGCGTCCACACAGTGTGGGTTAAAGCATGGGAATTCAAGGAAAGGTTTCCATACTTTTGTACTCTACGCTGGCTTCCAGGTTGGCCTGGTTGACGGCCTGCTGCAATTCGTCTTTGTCCAGCTGGACTTCTTCCCCATTGTTGTTGTTCTGGGACACAGAGAAAATACATCACGATCAATCCGCTAATTCTTCAGGGGACTGAAGTAGACTGCAGTGTTGATGAAAACAGGCAAAATACAGATGAATATGCGATACACTGTGCAAAGTGACGCCTACTTAAACATGAGACAAACAGACTGGTGGATTTGTGACAAATATCTCTTCTTCAGTCATCACAAATAATACACTTAGTAAATACAAAAACAAAATTCCATTAATAGCTTCCCCCCCCCGCAAACCTTCCCTCCCCAACACCCCCCCCCCCCCATCCCCTTCAATTTAAGAGGGTGGGTCTGAAGGGTGAAGATGGGAGGAGAGCATGTAGAGTTCAACAACTTCTGAGTGGCAGAAAAAAAACATGACAATGACCATGGTAACTAATCATGAAAGAAAGGGCAGAGAGGGAATTTCCAAGTACATCCTTCTTTTCATCAACTCTTTAGTATTTGTTATGAATTAATGATCAGCAGAATGTCCAAATATCCTTTTTCAAAAGCAGAAAGTCAAACTCTTGGGATTCAGAATGACAGAAGAATAGATCATACTCTCTGTAACAAGCTCTGGGATGAAACATTTGTATGAGGGGGGATACCTCACTAGTGATCTTTTCCTGTCCATCTCTCCCAGAGTTTATTCCTAATGAAGAGAGAGAGAGACAGAGAGAGAGAGAGAGAGAGAGAGAGAGAGAGAGAGAGACAGAGAGAGAGAGGCAGAGAGAGAGAGAGAGAGAGAGAGAGAGAGAGAGAGAGAGAGAGAGAGACGGAGGAGAGAGGAAGAGAGAGAGAGAGAGAGAGAGAAAGCACAAACGATAAAGAATGAGAGAGAGAAAGAAAAGCACAAACGATAAATCTCGTCTCCCCCAACCCACACAACCTCCAAGGCCTGACCTTCTTCAGTTCCCTGGCTTCCAGCAGCTTGGCGTGGTAATACTCAATGTTCTCATCCTTGATGTCCTTCAGGCCTAGGTTGGGGGACTTGAGGGCGGCCAGCAGCACAGACAGGTCCCCCTTCAGCAGGGCATCGTTGATTTTGTCCAGGGCCACTGATGCTATACAGACGATTGTTCAGCATGAGATAATAAATGGCGCTCTCTCCATTGACGATCGACAGTCTTGGACTGATCAGTTCTTCTGATTTTTCTCATCATCAACCACACCCTAGAAAACTCAGTTCAATTTGGGGAGAGAAAAACGCAATTGATCTTTTAACAGGCTAACACAAGAAATATAAATCTTGTTCATGCACAAACACACATATACATCTAAGTCATTAACAGATAAAATGAAAGAGTTTTAATATTCAGAAGCTGGACATCTCTACTTCATAATCCTTACATCATAATGGATTGGCCAGCTTAAAATTTACGTGAACATCAATATGTGAGATATACTGACTGTTGACTTTGTTGACGTTGCCCTGGATCTCTGCCTGAGTCAACAGCTCATCGTACACATCGTGGTCGTAACTGCGCTCAGGATCTAAGCTCTGTCAAGACAGGAGAGAAAACAAAGCATTGCGTCCAAGTTTACATTGAAACAAATCCACACTTTTCCCCATTTTCATCTACATTTATCTTTTTTTCTGATGTAAGAAGACAGAACAAGACAAGATCTGATATCTATAACATCTGGATTTAAAAACCATGTTCAGCGGCATAAAAAATCATGTATGAACAATCTCGTACTAGTCTGTCATATTGCACAAAATATACGATTATTAAATAATGTTTTGATAAATTCCTTCCCATCTTCCAAGGCTAAGAGACTGAATCTATCATAATCCCTGTCTACCTTTTAACTTACATGGACATATGGAATACAAATGTATTCAATGAATTCCATCTATCTCTCAGAGAGACTGAATAAGTGTTAATCCTGTAATATCAACTTAGTTTTCAAATCAAGTTCATATCACCCAGCCTGTTTATGAATATCTTAAAAACAGATAAAAAATGAAAGCGCAGCAGTAAACAAGCGTACTGATGACCACAGATTACAAATTACAAATCTTAATTTGCTTCCCTTCAGTCTTTGTATAATGCAAACGCATTTAATACTTTCATGTCTTTGGCTACAAAGTCCCTATGAAAGTGGATCTATACAAAAAGTGAGCCGAGCGAGTTTGTGAGAATGTGTATGCATGTGTGTGCGAGAGTGTGCACACACACACATGAGAGAGAGAGAGAGAGAGAGAGAGAGAGAGAGAGAGAGAGAGAGAGAGAGAGAGAGAGAGAGAGAGAGAGAGCGAGCGACGTTCTAATTGTAACATAACTCCAGTAACATCTGATATAAAGATCTAAATTTCTAACAAAAACAAAACAAAATTACACAAACAAAAATAGTTTAAAAAAAATCCAAACAACAACAGCAAAAATCATTCCTACAATGTCCACACCAACAGCATTTCCAAGTATTTTCAAAACAGATGAACAATCTAAAATACAGAAAAAAAACTTTTCCAACCATACAACTTTTAAATGGGGCTCAGCAAGCATATGTAAATTTGTAACACGAGTTAAAATATTCTCACTACTTAACGAAAAAAAAAACAAACAAACAAAACAAAGCAAAAGAAAACTGAAAAGAAAAATAAAAACTTCGAGAATAAAAAAAAATCTATGACTGAAAAAACATTCTGCCTCCAGAGCATTGCTTGTCATTACAACAAAACCTGTTCAGTCTACTTAAAAAAACAAACAAACAACAAACAAAAGGCAAAAGTTAATCATGCTAATATTGAACAAAACACAGCTAAAACACATATATCCTCATGAAAGTTCATATCCATGCACAGAGAGAGAGAGAGAGAGAGAGAGAGAGAGAGAGAGAGAGGTGGGTAGAGGCACAGAGTCATAAAGCAAAAACTAGGCTATTCATTCTTGTGTAATATCAAGTGATCAGTTAAGCCAGTCACCATTTCATAAAGAAAGCATTATCTGACAAGCTGGTTTCTTCTTTCTCTCACATTCCCATGACAAGCTGGTACAATGCACTTTCAATCCACGTATTCAAAAATGAAGCTGCCAGTCAAACACACATAACATGCATAAAGTTCTCATCTATACCCATCATCTGTATAGATCATTATTTGAACCCTGTAACACAAACACCACAAATCAGTGCCCAGATGAGACCCACTTTAACCCTCTGACTTCTAAACCTTAGTGGAAGTGTATACACTGGAAGCCTGAGCTTCAAACTGTTTGGGAATATCAGGGGTCAAATGACCCATAAGGCCAGCTCTGAATAACCTCCAGCACAGATGTAACTGTGAAGAAAACACATAGGGTCTCTTGCAAATCAAATAACTGGAGGACAGTTCCAAAGTTCTCATTATACCTTACAAAAACAACCAGTAGAAGCAGATGATGTAATACACATCCACTTGATCATTTTTCTTATTTCATAGCTGCAACCTGTAATTGTATCAAACACTGATAATGACTCATCACAATTGTCAGACATCAATCCCCCCCGTGGGAATACTGGGGGTCTTTCGTACAAATAGTTCCCCTCCTTCTGGACATTCTGTGCTAGTAACGTCCCCTTTTCCTTTCGCTCTCTCAGTAACTCTGTCTCCTCCTTTGCTGTACTGTCATCTACTGTCCTTTCTGTCTACCATATCTTTTCTATCTATCTTTCTCCACAATCTCTTCCACAGATTTCTGCACTCAACAAAGTCGGAGTGAACTGGCTATACTCTTGAGTATAGTGTCAGTATCCCAAAAGGGTAAAAAAGGGTAAAACGAATTCACATGCTACCAGATACTCCAACACTGAGGAAGAAGTCAGACATCAGCAAATCGAACTGCACCTTATGGGCGCATCTGTTGAAAGTACCATGCCTCATTTTAAATATTTCTGCACAAATGTCCTATGCGCACCTACGATCTGAGGCTCTGAAAATGCAAGCAACAGACTTTGGTTTTAAGGATTATTACTGATAAGAATATGTCATACAACTGAATAACTCAAACAAACATATGGCATGTTCTTATCATGAATCTCAATAAATTTGTGAGAACCTTTCATCAGTGTCTCCATAACATAGACACATGTAAACATGTGCTCATTCAAGAAGTTGGGCAATCCAAATCCTGTACAAGAATGTACAATGTGCATCTATGTACCTGTGTCATTTTTCAGAAAATTTCTCTTTCCACATCTCTGCATACTGGATAGACATAACAAAGTACTCTGACATGCTGAAATGTTCTTGGATTTCATCATTACACTGTCTCAGAGTGTCTGTTCTGGTGAGAAAAACACTTGAGTACACAATGCTCTTTATAGCTCAGCAGTCCCTAAAGGTATGAGAAACTTAGCTCACTTGAACGCTTTTCCTTAAATGAATAATTCTATGCAGCTTTGTTTACATTATCAAGTAACAAATATAGCTCATATGCGTAAAGTATACAGATCAAATAGAGGTAATTCTATCCTGAAGCATAACTATAATGCAAATCATACCTTACAGAGATGCATGAAGAATAACTATTACAATTGGTCCATGCAGATACATTTTTTGAACCTGATGATTATTTGCATATTATTAACGTACCATACACAACACCTTTGATATTTCAACAGTAAAATGTATTACAAATGCGTAAATATTTACTACTGATAATAATATGATATTTGTTTGGCACAGGTTCATGAGACCTGCTCAAGACACCTTACAAAATCGTATGACCAATTTGCATTCACTCATTTCTGTGTACATCATTCACAGGGGTAAAGAGTGCACATAACACAGAAACAGTCCCAGTGCAATCTTTATTCTAAAAAAAAAAAAAATGATGATGCAAGCATTAAATATACTACCTATTGAAAAAAGAGATGTGTTCTTAAAAAACACAATGCCATATTAGAGTTTCCAATAATTTTCTAGGTTATCACAAATTTTTTTTAACATTTCGATAACTAATTTGCAATAAATCTGAAATGAAGTTTGAATGATGCTACAACCCAATTCCACAGGCAACGACAATGAAGGGTGTGGGATGGGGTAAGGACATGCAGGCAGCAAACTGTCAATAAACTGATGAACCAACTCTGGTTAAATTGCATGCGCATGCAGGCCATTTGTCTTTATACACCAACAGACCTAAATGTTCTCTGCAGGTGTCATCAACATACAGAGGCATGCACACGCACAAACTTACATTCACGCAACAAACACTGAGACACCAAACATACGAAAACACACAAATACACACACACACATGCAAACCATCCACACAGACAACTTTTGACAATAATCACCATCATGCACACTTCTATTAAAAAAAAAAAACAAAACAAAACAAAAAAAAAAACCCTCTCATATCCATGCATACCAAAGCACTGTATACATAAAAACTTTCAACAGGAAGTTTGTCAACACCAACGTTTTGTCAGAACAGACACAGTGCAGGTTAGAAACAAAAGGGAGAAACAAAAACCCAATAAAAATGTTTCCAAATATGTATTCCTGGCTTTGCATTCATACTAACAGCAGGCTGACAGTTATTATTCACAGCAGAGCCATCGCCGCCGCCACGATTCGCTTGTGCCATCTCGTGCGTGCCGTAGAGAATGAGGGATGGATTTTGAAGTTTTTGTGCCATGCACTTAATTTCCTCCAGCTAAAGAGAAGTATGAAAGCACAGAATGAAGATCATACATTACAGTGAACCAAGCAACACTAGTACTGCTAAAAGTCATTGGATACACATGCAGATACATCACGAGAGCAGAGAAAGACAGACACAGTGAAAGGCAACAAGAGCAAGCGAGTTCATTTAATTCTTACCAGTTCAGGTATTTTGGGGCTAACTTTTCAAAGAACTGGGTTATGAGAACTCAGTGACCACGAGATAAAAATTAATGCCTGAAAATGTTGTATCACACGTTACAGTACAGGTAAGTATCTTTAGATTTCGAATTTGTACAGCAATCATTAGAATCAGATTACAGATAATGTTTGTGATTGCTGAAATTGTAACAAATCAAAAATTCTGATGACAGGGCATGGAATGAAGATATTCCAGAACCAAAAGAGCAAACTGGTAAGAGTTAACAAGATGCAGACAGAAGGTAGATGGAGGACATGGAGAACAAGGAGACTGAAAGACAGACCGACACAAATCCAGATGTACACACAGAGTATCATACTGAACAAAAAATGTACAGATACAGTGCCCTGTAATTCTTAATCATCACATACCCCGACATATGCGCATCAAATATAATATGATATGGATCACATACCCCGACATATGCGCATCAAATATAATATAATATGGAAAGGATCAATGCAGATGTGAAATATGTAATCCATAGACAAGCATGCTGTGCACAGTACAATTTACGGTGTATGCTAACAGCCTGACAATATGCCATCCTAAAGAAGTTTCAAATTGGTCCTTCTGTATTTTTCTCATTTACCTGTTTGCATAATGTTTTGTTAAAAACACACTGATTTATGTGCACACAATAAATAAAATAACTCAAATGAGTTAACCAGCTGAAGAACCAATTTGACAGCAAAGATTTGTTTTTTCAGATTACATAAATAATTTTTGTGTGTGTAAATCCAACTAGCCTCTCATGCGAGTTCAGTTTATAATCCTCTACTGATGGGATTAGTAACACACATGCGCTGTTTTCACATCACATTTTCAAACTTGAATCTAATGTTTCTGCAGAAGCAGAAGCCACTGTTACCTTCATTCTCTGGCTATTCCACCTGATCAGACCAAAGTCAACACTAAACACCATTTTCTAATGAAAATTAAATCAACTACTGGGCCAGAATAGCTCAGTGGTAAAGCGCCGGTCTCGTAATCTTGGGGTTGCTGGTTCGAATCTCCGCCGGGCTGTTTCGGTACAGGGGATTTTTCCCTCGAAGTTAACATAGGTTCTGACTCCATTCCCCATACAGTCCGAATAAGACTATAAACCCAGGTTCCATGTGTGAACACACGCATAACTTCTTGCACACACGTAAAATCCCATCACCAACCTTCGGAAGAGAAGGCCAGTTTGGCCGTTGGTATGGATGCCATGTTACACATAGCACGCACCTTCCCCGAAGTCGGAGTATGTCTGCCTTAATGGTGGGATGAAAAACGGTCATACACATAAACTCCACTTCCTTTGTTGGGTAGATGGGATTAATCCTTGCCTTTCTATACAGGGAGTGTCCACAGGAGTATCAGCCTGCGCACGCAGAAGAAGAAGAAGAAGAAAAGATATCTCACAAACTACATGACATGCTCGGAGACGACAAGAAGAACATGAAAACATTTGCAGTCCCTGGTTTATCTCAACAGAGATTAATTTTGACTGTCGTATGTACATTTTACAACTTGCAAGCATTATAGTTATGGACTCTCAACCTGGATAGTTGTGGATTAAAATCCAAGTTGCATGTAATGGATGTCCACATACACAACACATGGGTACTTACGCTAGTATTTTAAACTCTGTGTGAGTATTCTTCTTCTTCTTCGTCTCCCTAATCTCTGTGAAGATTCACCGGAAAGCTACACTCAAGAACACTTCACAAAGTTCTTCTGGTCGTGTAGGTGGTGTGCCAAGGCTTGGGCCTCTGCAAAAGGTTTCTCTGTCCATTCTGCAATGTTGTCAGCTAATCATTCTCTCCCTTCTTCCTGTCTCTCCCCCCCTTCCCCAAGAGTCCCTAGATCCTCAGAGAACTGGTTAAGCAAGGCCACTGAATCTAGTTGCATGACCACACCAAAGTGTGGGTGTACGCAGGCAGATCAGATATGCAGGTCAAAGACTACTTATCTCCTCCTTCCTTGTACTAAAATGTATTTTCAATGAATAATCACTTTGCATTTCACTGCTTCGTAGTCTCATCTCATCCCTGTGGAAGTCATCAAAATCCAGTCACCTCGCATGTTTTTCATAGCCACCTGTCCACCGACACTTCACAGCAGCGAGCAAGTTACAAGCCAAGTAAGACCTGTGCAAAAAGGCTTCAAGATGACACTGTGTTGGTTAACTTTGCGCTGCCATGCAGTTCTCGTGGCTTTTCAAAAACTGAAGTAGCAATCTGAGAAATCAATAGCACGGTGTCCAGAAGCTGTGACGAATGTAAGAATTCCACAGAACCTTAAATTTCACTTCTTGTAATACACGTCTGCAGACAACAAGACAGGCATAAGAGGTCAACACAACCTTTTGACTTCAAAACTTGTAATACATGTCGGAAACAGCAAGTTACTTGTACAGGTTACAGAAGAGAAGTTTCGACTCAAAACAGCTTCAGTCTAATAAAGCCAGAATGAAAAACTAAACAGAAAAAAAAAAAAAAAAAAATGAAAAAAGGTAAATATACAGAGTAAGACAGTAAGAGACACACAGACAAAGAGATGAACAGAGAAGAACGATATGAGATTAAGATAGAAAGCCAGAGATGTTACAGTGGAAAAAAAAACAAGAAAACAAAACAAAACAAAGAGGGACAAACAAATGGAAGACACCTTCACCTTGTTCCTGGCATTTTCAGCCTTGGTCTGTTTGGCGGCGTACAGCTGGTTCTGGTAGTGCTCGGCCACCACCAGGTCAAGGTTTACCAGCATGGCCGAGGGGTTCTGCAAGGCTGACATCGTGTCCCCAGCCACCTGCTGGTCGATGGCTTCGTTGATGGCAATGATGGCTGCATGCACTGAGAGCAACAACAACAACAAAAATGCATTTTGTTGAGCTTGAGCAAGGTGAGAAGAAGAGGGGATGGAAAGAGGGAGGAGGTAGAGAGGGATGAAAATAGATTGGCATGGCAGAAAGGTTCTGACGCCAACAGTATGTCCTACATCAACTGCTGGTCAATGGCTTTCTTGACAAACATGGTGGCACACACAGACCGGCACAGCAAGGAGATCTGGAGGGGGGATGAAGTGACAGGGAAGCAAAAGAGATGGAGGAGGACTCAGAGAGGTAAAGTGACGGCTGGTGAGGGAGAGAAGACTGGTACAAAGGAGTCAGGGACATACAAATGAGGGAAAGACAAAGTGTGATTGAACATGGGTGAATGAGAGAGAGAGAGAGAGAGAGAGAGAGAGAGAGAGAGAGAGAGAGAGAGAGAGAGAGAAAAGACTGATAGTATATAGTAAATAGGTGGGATCAGAATAATCAAAAGATAAGATAAATACTGAAAATTAGTCTCAAATACTAAGATACACAAGATGTAAATAGAAATGACATATTGTTCAGGAAGTTTACTGATACAAATAAGAACTAAATCAAAACCTGTTTTCTCATACACTTCACAAACAAGAATTGCACACTTTATGAACACAAGCTACCAACTCAAAAAATGATCGATACATATCACACGCATTTTGAGTAAAAATTTTCTTTTTTGAGAATTGCAAACAGCACACATGGTGTACAGTGATGCTATAATGCTATGTTGTCTCAATGATAGCTAACTTTCCTCCTTTTTTTAAGTACATCCTGAAAATAGCAAATTTTCACCAAAGAGTTAAAGACTTGGGAAAGAAAAAAAAAAGAGAATAAAGACATCAAGGAAGAAGTTTTCTCTTCCCTATAAAAAAATATACATCAAAGGACAGATAACTTACTTCCTACTTTGACACAGATAGCTAATGTCATATGTACAAAAACCTATTTTGTGAATTAAACAATACTTACATGCTGCATCATCAACTGACATCTGTAAAAATTAAAAAAAAAAATCCACATGTAAAATGAGTCACAGATTTTACTTCATGATACATTTATTCTGTATTAATTTGCTATTTCCCCACTATAAAGATAAAATATATCTTAAAAGACAGAACCACTATGAAAGCAAAACTGAAGAACAGACAAAAAATATTTCCATATGTTTTGAATAATTTCCTTTCCAAATGAAGTCTATTTCTTCACAACTTCTTGCACAACTTCTTGGCATTAGTGCTTCAAAGTAAAACGCCGAGGAAAACAGCAAGTTGCCTGCTGAAAACTGAAAGTGGGTAGTCAATTTTCACAGAAAGATCAGTTCATATTGTATAAGTCTTGGTATTCCTCAAACGCATAACCTGCCACTCTTCCTGTATTACACTTCATTATTCTGTCATCCACTCAGATCTAAATGTCTGTAAGCAAACATAAACCTCACCATCATTCCCTACCCACATAAAATTGAAATAAAATTAAGGTGAAAAATGACATAAACAAATGAAAATAAAATGCAGTGAAGTAAGCTAAGTCAAAAGGATGAATAGTGCAATGAAATGAAAGAACAACAAAAAACATTAAACTGTATTGATTTAAGGTAGAATAGTTGACCTCATTGGCCAAAATCCCTCCGATCTTGCTGAAAGCAGGCATCTGTATTCCATACTTGTCCAGTTCTGACCTCATGGCGCTGATCTCTTCCTCTGGAGACACACACACACACACACACACACATACACACACACACACACACAACACAACACACACACACACACACGCACATGCGCCCATCAAACAGCAAGGTCATAGTTTGATCTGCATGAAAAACCAAGAAAGAACCATTTCATTGCTTGAAAATATCCAACAGACAATGCAAAAACATGTGTATGAAAAATATGTATTTGTGTGATATTCTGATGGAATCCTGCATTTGTATTACCATATCATCGTATATTACACTCCTATTCAGAGAGAAACAAGCACACACACCAGCTTTCCTTCTCAAGAGGATTTTTCTTTCAATTTCATGAAGTATGTGCAACTGTGCACTCACTAACCACAGCATGTTGCTCAAGCCAATAACTTTAACAGTCTACCAGTAATTAAGGAATTCACGTGCAGGTGAAAATTCCTCTGCCATAGCAACAATGACCTGACAAAAATTCTCAGAAATATTTTAGTGAGGTTAATCATCAAAATAGCTCCATGCATATACTCAGGACTATGATGTACAATAAAACATTCTGATGCAAGCGAAATTTTGATAAAAATTCTAAACATGGGATTAAAAAAAAAACAAAAAAGACACAGAAATTTCATTTATTTTCTTATAATGAAACAGACTAACATAAGGATGTCATTCACTTATTTTTTTTTCAGATCAGAAATCTATTTCAAGGACATTCTTTCTATAAATGCAATACCATTCTCGCTGAAGTCAAAAGCTCAGATTACCTGTGAAATTGATTTTGCCATACAGATCCTGTATCTGGGGAGCCAGCCCCAGCTTGAACAGGTAAAAGGCTGAAAGAAACCACAGCAGTAACATACTCTGAAATTAACACTACAAATTCTGACTTCGTATGTCTGGTTGTCAGTTGGCTAATTGATCAAGAACTCTTCACTTACAAATGCAAACTTGATACATGTATAACATTTCAGATTTAAGACAGACTGATAAGAACCCAGGCACATTTGACAGGTAAATATTTAAAACAAAACAAGCAGGCCAGAAAGCAATAATCAATAAATGATCAAATTTCAACCACTGACTAAAGAATCTGAGAGGGGAAAAAAAAAAGCTTTTACACATTCAGTCATATACATATACCATATAAGAGGAAGCTTGCACACCCACTGATGGCTATTTATCTCACACGCATTTAATGGGAAATTGAAGAATAGGGAAAGGAAAAGACACACACACATACAGAGAGAGAGAGAGATGGGGGGGAGAGAGAGAGAGAGAGAGGGAGAGGGAGAGGAGAGAGAGAGAGAGAGAGAGAGAGAGAGAGAGAGAGAGAGAGGGGGAGAGAGTTAGAAAGCAATGGCATGATGTGATCTAGAGAACAATGACGTAATCTCATTATCTCCACAACACCAGCCAGAAGGTGATGAAATATGCATCAACACTTCTCCACTGTGCCCACAGTGTCACACATCCTGGCCCATTTTCCCCCAGCCCCAAGTATTAGGCAAACAGACTGGAAAGACACGTGCAACTGGTCATCCATAATGCATGGGTCACCTCTGCTAATCAGAGCACATCAGCAGAGTGTGCTTCAAGAGCATCTCCGTGGACCACAGTGAAATTTTGCCGTGCATTGGTTCCTGTCAAATTGTTTGTGCCTCCCAGTGGCACAGCATTCTCAGATCCCTAGCTCAAACTCCCTACACCATGTTCCATAAAAGTTTGTAAATATGAGGTTGTTGGTTGGGTATTGGAGAGGGTTGATAATGGGGGAGGTGTTTGAAAAATAAAATAGGTTTGATCACAGGAAAACCCCCCCCCAAAAAACTGGTCATGAATGGAGAAAGGTCATCAACTGGACGGTCACTCATGGGAAGAACTACAGTGTGTAGTATTTTGTACAACATTTCAATGTACATGACACTGGCATTGTATTACATATGTTACTGTACATTATACTGTATTATATCAATGAATGAACACACACATGCCCTGATCACTGCAGTCTTTATGATTTACTCTACTGCCAAGTATTTGTATGCAAGAGTAAGTAAAGAACACAAGTATTCCGCACAGACTATCTGACACCACTGTACATCTAGGAGTCGGTAGGAGTAAAGGGGTACCAGACCCCACACCCATACTACAGCGACTTGCTGACCCACCACAGAGCCAGCTATGAATGTATGGGTGTACAGGACCCACACCCACAATGCCTACTATCTGACCCGCTATAGGGGTGAGTGTTGGTGCATCAGATGCAACGTGTTACTGGAAACATCCACATGGCACATACTTTCCAACCCACCATATACAACCAAGTGACTAAGCATGTGTAGAACACACATGTACATTGCACAAACTTCCTAAACCACTAAACAGCCGAAAATTTACAGCAGGATGTGTGTGGCATGCATGTAAACTGCCCAGATATGGATGTAAGTAGCTACTTCTCACCCTGCATCTTCGCAGCATTGTTAAGCATCAAGTGTGTGCATAGAGCATGATGTACCACTACACTGCAGGTTCCAAAGGGGAGAAAACTCCCCGTGCACAGCAGGGCCAAACCCTTGACCTGTTGTTTCCTAGCCTGCCACCCTCAAGCCAAGGCCAACATACTAAACATAGATTTGTTATAATCTTATGACATAACGGTTTGGCCATCTCTCAGAAACTCAACAGACTTACACAAACTAACCACTGCAAACAAAATTTCAGTGTCTATTATGCTTACTTGAAACAAATCTAAATTTTTCAAGTGTTACTTGCAGTGCTACATACAAATTTCTGCTCTTCTTTCCCCAAGTGTCAATAAATGCTAACAAATAAAGAGTGTGAGAGGTCTGTGCGTGTATCTCAGGATGTCTACTGTCCCATTTGGGAAAAAAAAAATTCTTGGCAGAATTTGATTTTTCCATCACAGTAATGTTCCCTTGCCCATATGAAAATATCAATGTTGGATCAATTATTTCACAAGTGTAATCACCTCTGGAAAGAACAACAGTCTTTGTAACCCAGCATCTTGTTTTGGGAAAGAAAGGCATTTAAACAGTCTCAAAACAGCATTATCAGTGAGAAAAACAGTCCGTTCTCAGACTTTGGGAGAGATTGTGTGTAGACTTAAATTATCTAACGGATGGTTTGTATAAGTCCCTTGGACAGAAGTTTGTGTATGCATTTAAAGAAAAATCCCTCTACAGTTGGAATTTCACACACCACAGTTTGTTGGCAGGACAGTTTAATTTCAGCACATCGTCACTGGCTTAACTACTGGTCCACACCGTCAAAAGCTCATAACAAATCAACGTGTCTCCAGTACCTGTGCAGAAGTGTCTTCCAAGCATGCACTCCATGCTAGGGGCAGGGGGTGAGGGCTGTGTCACATCACCCCATGAACTGTAAACATTTGGCTGAAGTACTTCCTTCACCTTGTTACTTCGCATGCACACATATGTGTGTGTGTGTGTGTGTGTGCGTGCGCGTGCGTGCGTGCGTGCGTGCGTGCGTGTGTGCGTGCGTGCGTGCGTGCGTGCGTGCGTGCGTGCGTGTGTGTGTGTGTGTGTGTGTGTGTGTGTGTGTGTGTGCGCGTGTGTGTGTGTGTGTGTCAGCGTGTGTGAGTGTGAGTGAGTGTTTATCCAAATGTTTACATGCTTGTGTGTGAACAGGTGAACCATACTGATGAGTTGGCAATTTACAGTTGCAGATAAGGTCAGCAGATAATAACGCAAAATGATAAAGTACAAAACCAAACATTAATGGAAAAAAAAAAAATCCTTTCATCAATAAGAATATTAATGGTGCTATGTAACACGAGGAAGACTAAGACACTAGAACATAACCATGTAAAATCAGGTAGTACATGTACTGACAATACCTGAGGGCATGTACGCAGTAGACAGCTCGGGGCATGTTCTTTTTATCATAGATGTCTGTAGTTTCTGGGTAAAAGATCTGAAAAGCACACAACATGAACCAATTAAAAAGGGATCCAAGCCACACCTCCCATTTTCATCACTCACAAAACACATCTCAAGCTCCAAAAGTACAAATATTTTTCTTGTACTATTTCTTTTTTTTTTTCTTTTTTTTTTTTTATTCCTCTTATATTTCAAGCTGGTTTTCACCTTCAACAACTGACTACTCATTGACCAACTCATGTGGTTTACTGCCAATTTTTAAACTGATTACATTAAAGTGTCTCTTTCTTTTGTTAACTTAACTTCTGAACCATTTACATTCAGAATCCATTACAATGAACAAAGAACGCAGGGTATGAAAATGCTAATCATTAGAAACAAAATTTCACATGGAGCTATCACTGTTTGATCACCGAAGTGCCACCATCTGAAAGAAACCCTGCGCTGTTGTTGCATCACATTGTCGAGGTCAAAAGTGGCTCTTTTGGTTCAAGCAAATGACCTTCGAGCTCCTAAAGACAACAATGACTGCTTGATGGTGGAGCCAGGGTGAGCAGAGAGCCACTGTGGCAGTGTGGAAGCCAGCACTGCTTCACTGCGGCAACAGCCTTCGTACATTCAGCAAACCCAAAAGACATAACATGTCCACCTGAAGACATGGAAGAAAACATGAATCAGATCCCAGAACACAGTGAAAGCATGACAAAACAAATCCCCAGAAGATCTGATTCTGAGACTTCTCCTTCTGCATACGCAGGCTGATACTCCTGCGGACACTCCCTTTATGGACAGACAAGTATTAATCCCATCTACCCAACAAAGGGAGTGGGGTTTGGGTGTATGACCGTTTTTTATCCCGCCATTAAGGCAGTCATACTCCATCTTCGGGGAGGGTGCATGCTATGCATAACGTGTCATCCATACCAATGGCTAAACTGGCCTTCTCTTCTGAAAGCTGGTGATGGGATTTTACGTGTGTGCAAGATATTAAGCATGCGTTCACAAACAGAACCTCGGTTTATAGTCTCATTCGAAGGACTGTATGAGAAATAGAGTCAGAACTAATGTTAACTCCAATGGAAAAATCCCCCCATACCGAAATGGCCTGGCAGAGATTCGAACCTGCAACCCTTGGATTACGAGTCCCACGATCTACCAACTGAGCTATTCTGCCCCCCCCCCCCCCCTCCCCCCCCATTACTGCTCTGGAAGAGAGAGAGAGAGAGAGAGAGAGAGAGAGAGAGAGAGAGAGAGAATGCTGCTTATAGCCCAGCCGACTGCAAAGGGCCATTATCAAGGTTGCCACCACGTTAGGAAAGTAACAGCAAATTTTAAAAACAAAACCAAACAAACCACCAGCTGCTGTGGTGCAACGGTTAACATTGCAGAAAGCAGGCTGGATGGCTGTAGGCTTGAGTCCTACTGAGACATTTGCTAATGGGATTTTTTGGGCTTCAGCTGAGTGTGCTATGGGTTCATATGAGAAGACTGGAATGCTACGGCTAAGTTTCAGCCTTTTAATGAATACATGTAGGAGTGCTGCTCAAGTTTCCTGACCAGCGTTGCAAATGTCTGCATTTGTTGGGAATGACCGACACCAGATGAATTATGAAAGAAAGCGCACAGTACAGCCCTGTCATCTGGCCTCAGACCAGTGTGGAACTCCCTAACATTACCTTCATCCTAAGAAAAACAAAAGAACAATGACATCATCATCAACAATAACAGCAACAAGAAAAGAAAAAAGTCATACAATGCTGTGAGACTTATGCCCTGCTCACGTGACGAGCACACACACAAGTAACACAGATAATAATTTTGCAAAATATGTGCAAATCATGTAGGACAAGCTTAACAGTGTCATGCACTGCCTCACCTTGGGTAGTCCCACCTCCTCCATAGCCCTCAGCCAGTGGTTGATGTTGTCTGTGTGTCGGAAATGGAGTCCTCGGCCCTGGTGGACAAGAATCATGACAGTCATGATGATAAGAATTAAATCAACAAGAGGAAAGATAGAATAAACCGAACAACTGATGAGAAGCAAAGTGCATAATTATTCTAACAACTGATCCCTGAGAAAAAGTAGAAAAACAAATACAAAGCAAAGCAACAACAACAACAAAAAAAACACCATGGTACTATAAAGTCAGCATGAAAGACCTGGCTGAGCAAGTGAAAAAAACATGAAATATTTTTTGTTGAATTAAAAAAAAACATAATCTCATTCAGAAGAATCTCTCTCTCTCTTCATTCCTTGGCTAGCTCTCAAAGATCCAACATTGGTGAGATGTGGGCATTTATTTATATTGTGTTTAAGCCCATCATTATGTTAGCTACATTCAGTCTTTAGGGATGACCTGAGTTTGAAATTCTGTGTTCAGACTGCCTCATCTGACCAGGACTATAGTGTTAATTAACAAAGGAAAAGATCAACATACATATACACACAGACACTCAACCTCATGTCTTCTTTTATGTTTTTTCCTGACGACATGATTTTTCTTTATAACAAACAAATTCTTCATCCCTTCTCCACTCTTTCAACTATAGACCTCTTTCAGAAAGCTACCTTGTATCTGGTCTGGTCTTTGTCGTAGATTTTCTTGAGAGGCGCGACATTGGCAGCAAAGAAATGGCCCAGCTTGGCCAGGTAGACGCCATTGCGCAAACCCTCCTCCAGTTCTGTGGTCTGCGGAAGGTCCTCATTGATGCAGGCTTGGATCCACCTGAACAGCAAGAACAAATATTCATGATCCATTGAAACAGATGGATAGCTGCCGTTGCTTATTGCTATTTTTGCACATGATGCCTAATTGTGTGTGCCTGCATGTGAGCAGACACTTCTGTGTGTGTGTGTGTGTGTGTGTGTGTGTGTGTGTGTGTGTGTGTGTGTGTGTGTGTGTGTGTGTGTGTGTGTGTGTGTGTGTGTGTGTGTGTGTGTGTGTGTGTGTGTGTGTGTGTGTGTGTGTGTGTGTGTGTGTGTGTGTGTGTGTGTGTGTGTGTGTACGACACATGTGCATCTCCCTAGCAGAAAACTGCATGTCATGTTTCTTTCTGTCTCATTT
>JADBJO010000352.1:130000-132500 GCA_016801955.1 Conus betulinus | reverse complement strand
TCTCACACACACAGATATATACACAGCCACATAAACACACATGCACACAGACACACGCACACGCTTTCAGGCACACACACCCACAACCCATTCTTCTTACTTTTCCAACAGTAAGTGCAGAACATACATGCACAGAATACACCAAACGGTCTGTATAAAACACAAAGACTATAAAGTGCCATGACAGGTCTTTTCAACAAGTGATTGACATGATGACCACGACACATGCAAGTGTAAGATTATTGCAAAGGGCCTAAATCTATGATTCTCAAACACTGCCAGCCAGCATAACTCATGGCCTGGGATTAGATTGGGCAGGGATCCAGTTCCATCTGACTTGGCCTGGCTCTCAGGCAAGTCACACAGAATCACCCATGCATTTCAAGCAGGGCAATCATATTCAATACAAAGCCGTGTTTTAGGATATGCATGACAGGCTGTATGGGCTTGGCTAGAGTGGAGCAGACAGACAGCAGCTATCACAGGCAAGTTAAAAACAAATTTATTTTGAAATGCAAGGGCAAACGTCTCCACCTTCCCCTTTCCCAACAGTGCACGAAACTACTATGTAGCGACATCTCTTCTGCAGAAGTATATATATATATTAATGATAGAGAGAGTGTTCTGCACAGTCTAATATATTCTTACAAGCTGTCAGTGCTTTCTCAGTGTTACGAACCAATTCAAGTTAAGAAGTGCAACGGGAAGGGAAGAGGGGTGGAGGTGGGGTTTGTGAATGTGTGTGTGTGTGTGTGTGTGTGTGTGTGTGTGTGTGTGTGTGTGTGTGTGTGTGTAAGAGATGCACATGTGCACGCAGGAGAAAACTAGATGGGGGTGAGGTATGGATGGAGGCTTGGATGGGAAAGAGAGATGGACTTCTAAGATAGAGACTGAAGACACAGAAGTCACCCAGAGAATCAGGCCAATGTATGATGTTTATAACTCTTCTGACCAAGGAGGAGGCCACACAGGGCCAGGGCTGCTAGCAAGTCAGCTGCAGAACTATGTACAGATTGACATACAAAGGCATATATCCAAACCCACAGTGAGTCAAAATACAAAAACTGCAGAGAGAGAGAGAGAGAGAGAGAGAGAGAGAGAGAGAGAGAGAGAGAGAGAGAGAGAGAGAGACAGACAGACAGACAGACAGACAGACAGACAGAAGAAGAAAAAAAGAAGAAGAAGAGAGAAAAGAGAGAGAGGGAGAGGGCTCATTCTTTATGTGCAAATGTTATCATGTCACCCTTTATGACTTGTAAATACCTCCTGGAAAGTTGTGGACTGAGTGACTCCACCCTTCATGACAAGTCCTCCCTGCCTGACTTCACCTTTCACAATCATCACACCTTGTGTGAACAACTGCTTACGCAAGGTGACATTACAAGTCTGAAAAGTGGCTAGGGTTCCTTTCTTTTGTCCATGGGATTTTGCCGGGTCATGGCGCCTCGCAAAGCTGACAACATACATACACTGGATCTGCAGCCTGTGGTTTGCAAAGCCAAAGAACCTGACACGGGCAAACTGATTGGACCACTGGGCCAGTGTCAGGATTGGTGCCCAATGAGACACCTTTTTCTCCAAACAGCGTTTCACGCTTTGTTGAAAATGCCCGACTTTTGTTCTCTCTTTGACTCATTGCACGCACATATACATGCACACCCATACACACACACACCATACACACACATATATGCACTTGCATACCACACATACTGGCACACACACATGGGCCTGTGACCACATACCCATGCACAGTGACACACATATATACACATGTGCACACATGTGTACATTCACCACAATGGCACAGCCAACGTTAGGTACTCGAAAGATCTGTCCAGCACAGTGGGCTAATGTTTAGGTCAGACATCTTCTTTGTCATTAATTCATTTATCCATCAGCCTTAAATCATACCCAGTGTGGTCTCGAAACTTAGCGGATGTGGTGCAGCGTATGTGGACTAATTCGCACGCAGTGACAGGTGTCTCCTCCTTGATGACACTGAAACTCATGGCTTTGATTCTCCACAACTACTTACAGGGAAAAACGACATAAAGGAATCAGGATCTTCTGTGGTGGGGAAAAAGTTTGAGTTACAGCAGTTTCTGAACACGTTGTTTTCCCACATTTGCTAGAGCCAGGCTGTGAGGTGCTCTTTGGACGTGCCCTTGAAAATAGACTTCCAGCCCAGCTCTTTAACGGTCTCCCTAAAGCTGTTAAAAAAAAATAAAAAGAAAAGAAAAAAGCTTTACCAAATCATGATACCCTGTAAAAAGCTGACCTGGGGTTCAAAAATAAAAGTCTTTATATTGTTATAGCAGGTACTGCTATGTTTAGTACTTTTCTATGGTTGATTCCCTACATATGCAGGTCTACACCTACAATCAATGAATCGAACCTTTTCACTAAAATCAACAAATGTCAGATTTCTTTCTCTCTCTTTTTCTCACTCAAAAAACGATCAAACAAACAAACAACCACACACACACACACACACACA
>JADBJO010000352.1:122500-125000 GCA_016801955.1 Conus betulinus | reverse complement strand
TAAAACAATAGCACTATCCAGCCATCGGAGAAAATACCATAAACAATAGCACTATCCAGCCATCGGGGAAAACTGACATTGTCTGCCACCAACTGTCTGAAAGAGAAAATGGCCAATGTGACACCTGTTGTACACTGGAGGAGAAAAAAATTGCCATTAGCATGGCATCCTACTGTCCAAAGGAGAAAATGGCCCTCAACATATAACATTCACTGTCCAAAGCAGAAAACTTTCAGAAACACGTTACCCAACGTACAAAAAGGAAAATGCTATTAACATGACAGTAATCCTTCAACTTGACTTCAATTTTCCATAAAGAGGACACTGACATGGCGTCCATTATGAAAACAACAACTACAACAAAACACAGCCTTTTAGATGGCACCCTCATTCAAAGGGAAAAACACATCAGCGTGGTACCCATCATGCAAACTGGGAAATGCATTTTAACATGGCATCCATTGTCGAGAATAAACTGACCATTTTACATGACATCCTTTGTTTAGGAAAGAAAATGGCCATTACCATGGCATCATCATACCCAGGGGAAATCGCCAGTACCTCAGTCCCAAAATGTCCACAAAGAAAAACGCTCAATAACATGGTAGCCCCTGCCCAAAGAAAGAAATGGCCACTAACATGACCATCATACGCCAAAGAGGAAAATGGCCAAGAACATGACCCACATTGTCTTAAAGACGAAAACGGCCATCAACATGACCCCAATTTTCCGAAGGGGACACATGGCCATCACCAGAACATCCACGGTCCAAAGAGGAAATTGGCCATGAACACGACATCCTATGTCCAAGGAAGAAAATGGCCATGACTATGGGACCAACTGTAGTCCAACGAGGAAAACGGCCAGTTAAATTATATTCCTGTATGTTGGTTATCATAGCTGCATTGCATATTTGGACTATAAAAATATGTTAACAAAAAAAAAAAAAAAAAAAAAAAAAAAAAAATATATATATATATATATGTGTGTGTGAAAATCTCCACCCACTGTCTCCATTCTGCGCATATGTAAGCTCTTGTACTACCTGAATAAAATGCGTGGAGAGAAAAAAAATGGCGACGCCCAGGAAAAAAAAACCAACTTGTCCAAAGAGGAAAATGGCCATGAACAGGACACTCATTCTCTAAGAATAAAATTACCATTAACGTAACACACGTTTCCATGGAACCGACTGTCCAGACAGAAAGTAGCGACTGTCTTCGCTGTTTTTAAAAAAAAAAAAAAAAAAAAAAAAAAAAAAAAAAAAAAGCGGCAGTCACCACCATGGCACCAATCCCCCCCACCCCCCTCCCCAAAAGAAATGATGAAATGTCCAGAAGGTCAAAGGCAATTTTTTTTTTTTTTTTTTGAATACGGTGAGTCATCCACCATATGGTGCAAAGTCATAGACACTGTGTGTCACTGAAATGACAGCTTGCACAATATCAGCGAAGAGTTTAAAACTCTAAGCGCTGTTGATCCTCGGGAAACACTCCACTTGTTCACACTTAACTGACGACACTGGACAGAGAGAGAGAGAAAGAGAGAGAGAGAGAGAGAGAGAGAGAGAGAGAGAGAGAGAGAGAGAGAGAGATACGAATACATTAATGTGGCTCAAGGCCCATTCACAAAAAAGGGAATGATGAGGGAGGGGTCGGGGGAAAAAGGCGTTGGAGGGATGGGACCTGTGGGCGTGGGGGAGGGGGTGGGGTGTGTGCAGGTATGAGAAGAATGGGAGAGAGAACGAATCATGTACACAAAACTTATGTCGGGAAGAAATCGGTGCCTGTAGCCTAAAGTTACAAACGTTCATTGAGACATAGGAGTCCACATCGCGGAATTATTGATATTTACTGAATGATACTAGCGCAACACAGCGCAACAGTCACCTCAGTAGTCACAGTAATAGACCCACAGCTCAACAGTCACCTCAGTAGTCACAGTAACAGACCCACAGCGCAACAGTCACCTCAGTAGTCACAGTAACATACCCACAGCGCAACAGTCACCTCAGTAGTCACAGTAATAGACCCACAGCTCAACAGTCACCTCAGTAGTCACAGTAATAGACCCACAGCGCAACAGTCACCTCAGTAGTCACAGTAACAGACCAACAGCGCAACAGTCACCTCAGTAGTCACAGTAACAGACGCACAGCGCAACAGTCACCTCAAGAGTCACAGTAATAGACCCACAGCGCAACAGTCACCTCAGTAGTCACAGTAACAGACCCACAGCGCAACAGTCACCTCAGTAGTCACAGTAACAGACCCACAGCGCAACAGTCGGGGTGCGACTCGGGTGAAGATTAACTTCGTCAATGTTTGTTCGTCAGTTGGGGGGCGATCCGTTTGATTTCCCTGCAGATACGAAGAAGACTGTCTAGGCTTTTCCGTCTTTCGTCCCCCCCCCCCCCCCCCCCCTCCAAGAGAGAAGGGCAGAGAAGGAGAGAGAGAGAGAGAGAGAGAGAGAGAGGGGGAATACGAAATGTTTTATCTA